>JBBPBX010059842.1:0-21635 GCA_038048925.1 Garcialebias charrua
GGGGACAGTCTGCAGAAATCAGAATACCCGAGGCCTCTGGAATGAGTAGGAAGCAAGATTGTACATCAACTTCCTGGAATTGTTGGCCGTATTCCTGTCAGCAAAATACTTATTTGGTAAAGGTCTGATTGCGGGACAATACGTCCTGGTGAAATCAGATAACAAAACCACGGTGTCCTTCATTAACTGGGAAGGGGGGACGAGATCCCAAGCCCTCCTCAGCCTGACACAGAGGATGCTCACATGGTACGCTCCAAGATTATTGTCGCTCAGAGCGACTCATGTTCCGGGTGAACTGAATTACGGAGCGGATACCCTCTCAAGAGAGCCTCTTTTGGCATCAGAATGAAGACTGAACCCACGAGTTGTGGATCATTTCTGGTCACGGTTTGGGAGAGCCTCGGTGGACTTGTTCCCATGCAGAGCCAGCTCACAATGTGACCTCTACTTCTCTATGAGGGAAACAGACGCATCATTGGGAATGGATGCTTTGGCCCATGATTGGCCAGCAGGGGTGCTGTATTATGCTTTTCCACCTGTCCCTCTGATTCAGGTGACACTGGAACGTATATGTAAGGGAGCCCTCTCCCTGATACTGATAGCCCCCAAGTGGCCACAGAACCATGGTTCCCGGAACTGATCTCAATGTTGTCAGGGATACCATGGCAGTTGCCTTCTTACAGAGACCTGCTGACTCAGGCACGTGGGCAGCTTCTACACCCACGTCCAGAGCTGTGGCAGCTTTCAGCCTGGCCACTGAAGGGAACTGGCTGAGGGCCTAAGGCTTGATAATGTTTTTTTCCAAAACAAACACAACAACAACAACAACAGCATACACAGGAGAGACCCTTGGTGTTTATGTTTACTTGGGAGATGTTCAGTGGAGGGGTTTCCCTCTCCTCTGACAGGTCTCCAACATCAGGATGGGCCCCTTTGACAGTCCTAGTAACTTGTCTGTTCAAGGAGCAGATAAGGGATTTGTGCCCCTTGTATGTATGAAATATTTGCCCCTGTGGGACCTGGAAGGTCACCCTGTGTTTGAACTGGGTTCTTTACCTACACATTGCCATCTGGTTTGCCAGTGGCTTAAGGGGTCTCTTTGCTCTTTTCCTCCTGCTTCCCAAATTTCCAGGGAAGAAGGAGATGGTGGGCAATCACACTACTGGAGCACGTTTGTGCTGCCTCTAGCTGGTGTTTCATCAATATGTCCAGTGGTAACATCAGACTGATGTTTCTACGTGTGGAGTTTTTCTTCTCAGGCTGTGCCCTCTACCTTGTAGAGAGAAGCTGGGAAATGCCTGTCGTATTAAAGGAGACCACATATTGGTTTTATAAATTTTTATGGTATGTCTGTGGGCTATCCAGACCATGTTCATTCAATTTAATGCACAAAATAATTCTTAGATAATAAAATATCCCCTTTCTAGTTGTGCATTTTCTCACTTCCGTTCTAAACGACCGGTTTATGACAGTGAGCTCTGAAGGCCACGCCCTTCAAAAATCTGTTTACATTAACTCCGCCCTCTGTAACAGCCAGTATCTCTAATCTGTTGTTGTTTTAAAATTAGCTCTTTTTTTATTACTCATTTGACTTACTGTTAGTGCTAGCTTAAGATAACTTACCGAAAGCCGTCTGCGCGCGCCGCCATTAGCAGCTCCTTTTAGCATTAGCCCACCCGAATCCGAGGCTAATGATAGCTCTTCCTCCTCCGGCACACCGCCCGCTTAGCTCCGCTCGTTGCATGCGGCGCTTTGGGAGCGATCGCTGCTCCAGTCCAGACACATACACAAAGTTCACCGAGTGTTTCCAGTTAATTTATCCGTATGAGGCAACCTCTGACCGGACCCACGGTCCTCAAAAGCCAGCAGTTCCCAGCAGCTCCCGCCCGCAGATGGTCCCTTCGCCGGCGGTCTGCTCGTTTTACGTCTGCCGGCTGCTCGTTGGGAGCGATCGCTAATACGCTAAAAATTGAACTAAAACGTAAAAATAACAATTATACTTTATTTATAAAGCCATTTAAAACAACCACAGCTGCAACAAAGTGCTGTACACATGAAATTAAGAACATTTAAACAAAAGATGAGATGAAATCAGGAAAAACAACCGTCACGTCTTTTATACTGAAGTGGGTTGAGCCTAACCAAGGGGTTGCTAGGTGAGGGGCTGGACTCAGGTTCGGGGTGGGTTGTCCTGGCGCTTGTGACGTCACAAGCGCGAGGATTTGAAAACGAGACATTTATATCCCTGAAAAATAAAATCTACTTAGAGTAAATATACCACTGGGTGCATTTCTTTGGCCCTAGGACTGTTTTTTTAAGAAATAAATTCCCAAAGTAGAGTTAAAAAATACATTAAAAAGTGAATTTTGCATTTGTGGTCCCCTTTAAGACAGATGTTCTCACAGCATGCATTTTACTGAGCATTTCAAGGGTGTGAATGAATTACGTTCCCATAGCAATTATGTTGCACCGAATGACTGACTGATAAGGGAACTGAGAGTTATGCACCATAATTCATGTTCCCTGAAGGAAGGGAACGAGGTGCAACATACCTGGCCCTTTCAATGCTGAAAGCTCGGTGAAGTGCATTTTAGAGGCATTTCCCAGCTGCTCACTGTTTATTGGAATCCCTGCCAAAAACCTACAAAAACTTCAATATATTCAAAACAGTGCAGCAAGGATCTTGTTGAGAGTTCGTAAATTTGAACATATTACGCCCATTCTCCATAACCTTCATTGGCTTCCTGTCGCCTACAGAATTCAGTACAAAACTGCTCTCATTACACATCAATGCTTACATGGAGCTTCACCAGATTATCTGAAGGATATTCTTATTCCATACTCATCCACCCGGTCGCTGCGGTCACAGAACAGTAATCTCCTTCACGTTCCGAGAACCAAATTAAGGACCATGGGAGACCGGGCTTTCAGTGTGGCTGCCCCCCGCCTGTGGAACTCTCTTCCTGACTGTCTGAGAGCCCCACAGTCTGTGGTTGACTTTAAGAGCGGCTTGAAGACCTTTCTTTTCGACCGAGCATACTCTACCTCCTCATGATTCTACTTTTGATCTTAGTTGATATTGTTATTGATTTTACTTGTTTTTTACTTGTTTTATTGACATTTAATTCTGTTGCACCTTGTAGCACTTTGAGATTTTCATTAATGAAAAGTGCGTTATAAATTGAATTCATTATTATTATTATTATTATTATTATTATTATTATTATTATTATTATTATTATTATTATTATTAGAGAAAGTAGGATGGGCGTCCGTGTCTTAAATACCCAGAGGGTGGGGACTCTGGCGTGACACTGACGCCCCTGCCGTAAAGGCGTGAGTGTATTCCTTCAGGTAATCGCGCGGGCGCGCAATTTCCCATAGCAATTATGTTGCACCTCATTCCCTTCCTTCAGGGAACATGAGTTATGGTGCATAACTTTCAGTTTTGGTACTTTAATCCAAACTAAAACATGGAGAACGTTTGATTGCTTTTACAATGTTGAGAACTTTAATTACAGTTTTTAAAAAAGGCAGCTGCTGTATTGGCTAGATTAGATTTAGTTCAGTGCAGCCATAACACGGCTGTAGAGTCTTAGTCTTGTTTGACCAAATAAGACCCTTTAAGACATTCCTTTGGAGTTGAGTAAATTGTGGTGGAGTGAGTGCTTTGAAAGAGTAGTATCTGTAAGAAGGGAGTTTAACACAGGAAATTAAACAGATCAGTGTGGCACTGGAAAACTTAAAGCAAAGTGAGACAAGTTGAAAAAGGAAATTACAAGGGCTGAAACAAAAAGGGCGGAAAAATGTGAAAAGACAAAAAAGAGAAAAAGAAAAGAGCAGAGCAGAGCACATGCTTCCATTGAATGGTAATTAAAGGGGAAAATGTCATTAATTAGCAAACAGGCCAGCTGTGGCGCTCTTTAAAGCTCTGCTTCCTAACATTAAATATAGATTACAGGACATGCAGAACACCCCCCCCCCCACACACACACACACACACAAAGAGACAAAATAACAGTGATGCACAGATCTAATTAGTGGGATTGATTTTCTCTAACCCCAGTGGAGAGACAGCAATAGGAAAGCGAGATTCTCCAAATGCCACTCCTCTGCAGGAATCTTCTCGCTCTGGGGGTACGAAATGAAAGACAAACTGACAGAAAGAGAAAGAAATCACAGAATGGAGGGTGAAGAAAAAGAGAAGATGGGCAGTCAGCTGTCTGCAAAAGGAAAAGGTAGCAGGGAAATTAAAACCACAGGACAAAGTTGGGATGGAGAGAAGAAGGGTGATGGAAATGTCGCCTTCACGTGGAAATTCTAATAAAACTGCTGGGATTAAAACTCAACCAAGACACAGTCAGCGACTTGCTGAAGTGTTTAGGAAAGAGGAGGGCAAAATGCACAAGTCAGGTCAACTGTGTTCAAAATGTAAGCTTCAGCTGATGGTTGGATATTTAAAGCCCACATGTCTAAAGGAACAAACCCAAAAGACTGAATTTAACATCACAAATCTAACAAAACAGTTCCTTGCAAGCATGCAGTTCATATTTTTCTTAGTTTCTTTAAAATACATCCAGTGGTTTAAGGGAACCCTTACAGAAAAAAAACCCCCACAAGAATTAGAACGTTTTCGCATTTGCTGTTCATGTAATCAGGGATGTCAAACTCACTTACAAAAGGGGGCCAAAATTAAACCCTTTTTAAAACCAAGGGCCGGTTTCAGAATCTACATTAACTCTAGATACCCAACATCTTTTCTTGGTTGCAGGTTCCTCAACAAGTTTGATTGGTCTCATTTGATGTTCTCGTTTGCACTTTTATCATACCATACCATTTTATTTATAGAGCACTTCAACCAGCGACAAGACCAACCAAAGTGATGTACAAACAGAAAAAACAGGCAATACAAAGAGCAACATACAAAATGAAATAAAATCAGAATATAGACATAAAAACATTGCAGATAATACATATAACAACCAACCTATATGAAGCATACAAGTTAAAACAGATCATCTGTTGCTGAAAGCTATGGAATAGTAGTACATTTTTAAACGTGATTTGAAAATCGAGAGGGAGGGGCCCATCTCACAAGCAGCTCGTTCCAAAGTCTTGGGCCTGCTACTTAAGCGCTACTGCGCTTAAGACGAGTTCCTGGAACTGCGAGGAGCAACTATTCTACTGACCTCAGAGAACGTGGTGGGACATAAGGCTGTAGTAAATCAGCGAGATGGGGTGGGGGTGTGTATCTGTTCAGCGATTTGTAGACAAACGGAATAATTTTGAACTGGATTCGAAGGTGAACCAGTGGCCAGTGCAGGGAGGCCAAAACTGGTGTAATATGCTCTCTTTTGCCTGTGCTGGTTAAAAATCGGGCTGCTGCGTTCTGGACTAGTTGTCAGAGTCAGATATTCTATATTGTCATTTGCACCACATGTGGTACATGTGATGAAACGAGATTATGTACACAGGGTCCCAGTTACATCCAACAATAAAATGTAAAAGAAAAACAGTAGTAACCTCTTAGATATGAACTAAGAAAAACATCAACTAAAATACACTAGGCACTAATAGCATAAAAATGTTAATAATAATAATAATAATAAATTCAATTTATACCGCACTTTTCATTAATAAAAATCTCAAAGTGCTACAACAATAAAAACAAGTGATAAAATCAAATAAAATCAATAATGGTATTAAATAAGATTAAAAACAGAATCATGTGGAGGCAGAATAGGCCTGCTTAAAAAATAAATAAATAAATAAATAAATTGTTACTTCAAACAGCAGCCCAAACATGAGTCTGTATGAGCAGATGAGCATGAATAAGCACAGCAAAATGAAACAGATCAGCAGCAACATGAAACAGATCAGCAGCAACATGAAACAGATCAGCAGCAACATGATGTGTTTGATTTTTTTTCACAGTGATTATTCTGGTTAGATATTAACGAGTCTAACAGCCTCAGAGTAGAAGCTGTTCCTCAGTCTTGTGGTTCTACACTTAATGCTCCTCAACCTCCTTCCTGAGGGGAGTGGGGCAAAAAGTATGTGTGCTGAGTGAGTGGGGTCCTTCATGATGCAGGTGGCCCTCTTCCTGCATCTGGAGGTGTAAATGTCTGTGATAGTAGGGAGACTGACTCCAACAGATTTCTGTACAGCCTTCACCACTCTCTGCAAAGCTTTTCATTCAGAGAGTGGTGAAGGTTGCACAGATGTTGGAGTCAGTCAGTTTTTGTAGTCATGCAACGGTGGTCTGACTGATACCAAACTGAAGCGAATTGCAGTAATCAAGCCTAAATGTAATGAATGTGTGTATTACTGTCGCCAGTTTTTGTTTTTGTTTTTTTGTTTGATAATATGGGCTTCAGCTTAGTCAGACACCTCAGGTGGAAAAAACAGGATTCAGCAATCATGTTTACATGACTGTTAAGTTTCATGGAATGATCCATTATCACTCCCAGATTTGTGACTGTTTTTCTGACAGAGCTAGAGCAGAAAGGTCGATGCAGTGGTTTGTGATCATGTCATTGGGAGGGAACAACATGGCTTCAGACTTCTTTTCATTGAAACTTAAGAAATGTAAAGCCCTCCAGTCCCTGATGTCAGCCAGGCAGTTGAGCAGAGGTTGAATAGAGCATGTACCATTTTGACTTAGGGGGAAGTAAATTTGACAGTCATCAGTTTAGAAGTGAAAGGGTATGTTGTATTTCCAGAAAATGGCACCAAGTGGCAGCAGGTATAAAGAGAATAGGAGGGGACCCAGGATAGAGCCCTGCAAAACCCTCGATTTAAGCGCTGCCGCTGCAGAACTGAAATATTTGATGGAAACACAAAAGGATCTGTCAGCGAGGTAGGATCTGAACCAATTGAGGGCTGACCCTGTGATTCCGACCCACTGCTCATATCTAGCAATGGGGATCTCATGGTTGATGGTGTCAAAAGCGGATTTAATGTCCAATAGGACAAGCAGCACAGAATCACCAGTATCTGTGGATAAGATGTCATTAAAAGCCTTCGGTAGTACAGTTTCAGTGCCATGGAGAGGTTTAAAGCCAGATTGGAATAACTCAAGGATAGCATGGTCCTCCAGGAAGCACTTCAACTGACACTCAACTATTTTTTCCAGACATTTAGAAACAAATGGGAGTCTGGAGACAGGCCTGAAGTTGGATACGACTGAGGGGTCAAGGTTTGGATTTTTCAGGAGAGGTTGAACACCAGCATATTTAAAGGTTTTTGGCACCACACCAGTGGATAAACTGCATTTCACAATAGCAAGAGTGGAAGGACCTAGAGTAGGAACAACCTCCTTTAGTAGCCGGAGGGGGACCACATCAAAGGGGGAACCAGATGGTTTCAAGCTGCACATGACCCGCTCTAGAGAAGACAGGGAGATTGGTTCAGAATGGTCAAATACAGCAACAGATTAATGTGGGATGGATGGATCATGGGTTGGAGGGGAAATGAGAGTGCCACAATTTTTTCTAAAAATAAATGTAGTAAGTTCTCGCACAGCTCAGTCGAGGCTTCTAGAGGTGATGTTTCAGTGAGGTGGAGAACAGAGTTTAGGGTAGAGAAGAGGACTCGTGGGTTGGGAGAGTGTGAGGCATTGATATCAGAAAAGTATTGAGATTTAGCAGCTTTTACTGTTTTCTGATAACAATACCAACTCTCTTAGTATTTGAAAAGAGGCTTGCAACCTGTATTTCTTCCATTTGTACTCTGCCTTCCTGCACTGCAATGGAGTTGGTGACATCATTCAGCCAAGGTTCTGCTTTGAGTTTCGATTTTCTAGTTTTAACAAGAGAAACAGGATCCAGAGCCTTTAAGATGACAGAGTTGAAATGAGATGTCAACTCCTGAGTGGTGAGAGAAACACCGGGGGCCGAATTATCATTTCAGAGTTGTAAATATCTGTGAAGGGGAGTGGTGGCGCAAAGGTTAAGAAGGTGAGCTTGTGATCGGAAGGTCGCCGGTTCAAGCCCCGGTACCGACAACATCAAAGATGTGGGTGGGATAAGTGAAGCGGTCACACTTGTATCCACCCTCATCTGCCCCACTCTGGGCCCTTGAGCAAGGCCCTTAACCCCCACCATCTGCTCCCCCGGGAACCCTAGATATCAGCTCTCTGCTCCACACAGAGGGCTGTGGTTGCTCGGTGGTCTGTGGTTGTGTCAGGAAGGGCATCCGGCGTAAAAACAACTGCCAAATCTTCGTGCGACCAGTTCGCTGTGGCGACCCCTAACGCAGGGAATAAAGCCGAAAAAAAAAAAAAAAATATCTGTGAAACGTGTAGCAGTGAAGTAATTAATGGCCCGGCTGCGACGTGCAGGAGCACATGGCTTAGGAGTTAGATAGGGGAGGGTGAACTCAAACCGGACTGGCATATGATCTGAAAACACATTGTCACTGATTTCAAGATTACTAACAGTCACATCACGAGTTAAAACAAGGTCCAGTGTATGTCCGCGCTCTTGGGTGGGACTGTTTACATGTTGATTTAGATGAAATTAGTCCAATAAATCTAAAAAGTCCTTAACCAAGGGCTTCTCATGACAGCACACATGCACATTAAAGTCCCCAATAATGACAACAGGATCATATTTTGTTGTGATTTCAGCCAAGAAATCAGAAAATTCATTGATAAAATCCTTAGATCGAGGTGGGCCGTTGACGAGTGTGCATAAGGCGAATGGCTGATTTCAAAGACAATCAGCTCAAAGCTGGAGCAGGAAACCGAGGCAGTTGTTTACAGTCAAAAGTTAATTTGAATATTGTTAATAATCCACCAACACACTGGCCTGATGGCCGCGGGGCGCTAAAATACAGACAGTTCAGTGGCAATAATTCCGTCAAGTTGCTGGATACACCTAACGACATGCAAGATTCTGTGACAAAGAAAAAGTCCAATTCTTGCTCTTGGAAGTAATCCCCGAGGATGAAAGTTTTGTTGGTGACAGATCTTGGATTGACCACACACATCTTAATATTATCCAAGGTGAACCCAGCAGCAACGGAGTGAGCACGCATCAGCGGCGACCGATTTTCAATAACAGTCCCACCGGGTTGGGCAGTGAGCTACCCCAACCGACAACTCCCATTGTTTACCTGGTCCGAGCGTGCAAGAAGCTGGCGATGGAAACCATGACCACCAGCTGGAGAAGAAGATGCAGGCCACAGGGCTTTAGCCTCACCAGCTGACCAGCGCATTTTCCCCGTTATCTGGAGCTATATCTCCGAGCAGGCAGGTGAGGGGGGCAACGTAGGTAAACAGGCATGTCCACCATCAGCGGAGGAAGAGGGGGGTTCCAGCGTTACACTTATATTGATCCAAAAGAGCAACATTGGAGGAAGAAAATTGAAGATCCATAAGCTGTTGTCCATCATACACCAGTAGCGAGTTTATGTCCCAGATGAAAAACGAACAAAACACAAATAATCCGAACACCGTCAGCAGAGGTGGATTGCAAGCCGTGTACAGGGTTGCCATCTTACCGGAAGTCTTTTGACATAATCAACGAGTACTGACATTTTTTTAAAGAGATAAAAGTATTTTACATTTAAAATATCATCTTGGGGCCAGATAAGATGTCAGCAAGAACCATATTTGGCCCCCGGGCCTTGGGTGTGACACATATGAGTGTAGCTTTTCAGTCATGTATATTTTGCGAACAGAAAAACAGGTTTGACTCCAACAGTCAAGGATAATGCTTTAAGAAAAAAACTCTCACAATCTGTTTTCCCTCAGAGTATGTGTTGAAAATAGCTCTCTTCTACTACTACACCAAAGCTGAGCTGCATATCTGTAGAACTGACTGAATTTTAGCCAGTTTTGTTTAAGTTTACTATCTTGAAGCAAGTAAACTCTAAAAGGGTAATTAGTTGTTCAAATATATCTACTGATTACATTGAGACAGACAAAAACATTTAACCAGTGGTTCATTTTGCTAACAGATAAACAAACAAGTTTGTATTTATAGCCTTAATTTTTTGTAATAACTTCCATTCATCACTGTAGCCAAACCCCAACTTATTTCACTCCTTAGTCCTAAATGAACCACTAACCCTAAATTGAGGTTCCTGCATAGAAGGACTGCACTTTGGTGCCCATAAGGACTACTAGTCCTAAAGTTTCCAAAATTAGAAACATCATGTCTAAAAATGATGCAGAAAAACAGGTTAATGCATTTGTCATGTCTAGACTGGACTGTTTCAATGGTTTATGTTTATGTTTATTAAATTTGTTCATTTTTTTACAAAAGAAACAATACAAGACAATCTCATAAATGATAGTGTACAAAATATAAAAAAATGAAAGGTAGCAGAAAGAAGAATAAATCTTATTATATCTGCCCCTTACATCCAACAATCAGATTAAACAACAAGGGTTAGGGTTAGGTCCGGGGGCCTTTCTGGGTGGAGTTTGCATGTTCTCTCCGTGCATGTGTGGGTTTTCTCCGGGTGCTCCGGTTTCCTCCCACAGTCCAAAAACATGCATGTTAGGCTGATTGGTAACTCTAAAATTGACCCTGGATGTGAGTGAAACAGGTCCCTCTTGTGAATGAGTCCCCGTGGCTCAATGAGGCTAGCCTGTATAAATAAAGGTTGAATGAATGAATGAATGTAAACAATAATAATCTTCAACCAACTTTTTCCAACAATCAGATTAAACAATAATAATCTTCAACCAACAGTACAAAATGACTAACTCTTTCTAATTTTCTAACTAATACAATACACATTACGCTATTTCATATATATATTTTTTAACACATTTGTTTTGATCATTTTTTTAAATGTAAACATTGACTTGGCATTTTTAACTACATTCTCCAAGCCATTCCATAATCTAATTCCCTGGATTGAGGTAGAACGTCCCTTCAAACTGGTTCTGAATTGTGGTTTTACAAACAACTCTGTCCCCTTAAGATTATAACAACTTTGTCTTTTAACAAAGTGCATTTGGATATTTAAAGGTAATGCATTATTTTGAGCCCTATACATAACTGATAAAATATTATAGTCTACCAAATCATGGAACTTCAATAACTTCAGTTGATAAAATAATGTACTTGATGGATGACGGTAATGTTTTCTAGTGATAATTCTTACAGCTCTTTTCTGTAATACAAAAATAGGCTTTGTGATTGTTTTACACGCATTCCCCCAAACATCAATACAATAGATTAAGTGTGGAACAATGATTGTGTTATACAACAAATACAGAGCTTTATCATTCAATAGGTCTCTGACTTTGTACAGTACTGCAATCGATTTAGCTATTTTTATTCTTACAGAATTTATGTGTTGTTTCCATGTCAGTTTGTCATCAATGATAACACCCAAAAACTTCACCTCACTCACTCTACAAATCTCAACACCCTCAATTTTGAGTGGAACATCAACAGTTTTCTTTTTATTACCGAATATCATGTAATTAGTTTTTTCTAGATTTAATGATAATTTATTTATTTTAAACCAAGTTTGTATCTTGACAAATTCTGTCTTTATCAATTCCAACATTTGTTCTATATCTTCACCTAAACAGAAAAATGTGGTATCATCAGCAAAAAGTACACATTTAAAGCTTCAGTATGTAGCTTTTTTTATAAACATATTTCTTCACTCTGTCACTACCTCCTGACAGACTGATGTTAGCCAGGTAATCTCTGAAAAAAAAAAAAATATTGTCCCCTTGCTTCTCCAGGTGGTAAATAAGCATTTCTAAAAAGAAAAGGTGACACGCCATTTTCCAGCCAATAAAAACAGAGTTTGTAACCAGCCAATAAAAACAGAGCTTGAATTTGAATCAGCCAATAAAAACAGAGCTTGAATTTGAAATTCAACAGACCACAAGAGAGCAGAGCCACATATGGCTCTGAGGGGGAGGGATCAGAATGCTTTGCCTGTTGAAAATATTTCTAAGTGCTGCAGTTCTACAGAAACTGCAGACTGAACCTTTAAGGAGTCCTGACACATTTACCAAGTCATTCACATATAAAATAAAAAGCTTTGGTCCAAGTACAGAGCCTTGGGGAACTCCACATGTGATATTACAGAGGTCAGATCTTACATCATTTATTTGTACAAATTGTTTCCTATTTTTTAAGTAGCTAGATACCCACTGTAATGCTGGTCCTCTAATACCATATTTGTTCAGTTTTTCAAGGAGAATGGTGTGATCAATAGTATCGAATGCTTTTTTTAAATCAACAAAGATACTGATACAGTGTTGTTTTTGATCGACAGCAGTAGTTATTTGTTCCATTAATTCCATGAGAGCCATTGATGTAGAGTTTTTTGATCTAAACCCATACTGACTGCTGCTTAGAATATTTTGTTTATCTATAAATTGGTCTAGTCTGTTTACAAATAGTTTTTCAAGAATTTTTGAAAACTGTGGTAACAAGGATATAGGTCTATAATTGTTGAATACACATTTATCACCATTTTTAAAAAGAGGAACGACCTTAGCTACTTTCATATTATCTGGAAATATTCCTGTTGAAAATGATAAGTTACATATGTATGTGAACGGCTCAATAACATGGCTCATTATGTCCTTCACAAACATCATATCCATGTCCACCCAGTCTTTCGATCTCTTGTCTGTAAGATGTTTTACTACATTCATTATTTCCTCTTTGTTAGTTCCATTTAGAAAAATACTATTTGCACAACCTGTAATTGAGTGGATCACATTTTTATCTACTTTTGGTATCTTAGCTGCAAGGCTTGATCCAACATTCACAAAATATTGATTAAATCCATTTACAATTTCATTTTCATCATGAATTTCATCGTTGTCTTTTACAAAATATTTTGAAATACCAGTTTTTGCTTTATGATTCTTCAGGACACTATTCATTACTCGCCATGTTGCTTTCATATCACCATTACTTTTATCTAATAATTTACTATAATATTCTTTCTTATGTTTCCTTATAATCCCTACTAATTTATTTTTATACTTTTTATATTTTTCTTCAGCGCTCTGACTTCGCAATTTCAAGAAACATGAATACAAATAATTCTTTTTTTACAAGCATTTCTCAACCCTTTTGTCATCCATGGTTGATCAATTGTGTATTATCTGGGTGTCCAAATACTTCTTTAAAAAGTCTTCAGTTAATCCAAAATGCTGCTGTCAGAGTGTTAACTGGAGTTAGTAGGAGAGCTCATATCTCTCCAGTTTTAGCTTCTCTCCACTGGCTCCCTGTCAAATCCAGAATTCATTTCAAAATCTTACTTCTACAAAGCTCTCAACAACCTAGCTCCATCTTATATTTGAGATTGTAGTGTTCCATATTTACCTAACAGAGTGCTTCGCTCTCAGACTGCAGGCTTAATTGCGGTTCCTAGAGTTTCCAAAAGCAGAATGGAAGGAAAATCTTTCAGTTATCAGTCTCCTCTCTAGTGGAACAAACTTCCAGTTTCTGTCCATGAGGCTGACACATTGTTCAGTTTTAAGACTGGACTCAAGACTTTCATTTTTGATAAATCCTATAGTTACGGTTGGCTTGTTATGCTGCCATAGGCTTAGATTTCTAGAGGACGAATTGACCTCATTTCTTAAAATGAATTGTTAAAATTGAATATCTAAAAAAGCTAAGTCTGGTCGTCTGGACATTCAAAAAACAAAACAAAAGAAAAAAGTAGAAACGTTTCGTCTTTCATCCGAAAGACTTCCTCAGACTCATGGTACATTCAGACCAAACGCGTTTTCAACTGCAGGAGCATACGGTTTACATGCAAAGTCAATGGGGGACGCGCCTCCAGGCGTGTCTTGGCATCGGGTGTCACGTCACGTGCGTGCTGAGCGTGCTGGAAAGCTTTTTCCGTGCACGTGAACCCGCGTCAGCCTCCAAAGCACGCCTTGAAAATGTTGATGATTTTGCCGTTCAAACTCGTGAACGCGTGTGTCAACCAATCAGGGAGAGTCGGGGGAGGAGAGAGGGGAAGAGTCCGCTATGTGACGCGGAAACGAGGGGACGGGTATTGCGCAACTATGTGACGTATTGTTTGTGGGACACAGAAAAAACCCGCGAAGTCGTGTACTATGGAAGAGAAACTCATTGTAGCTGTGTGTTCGCGACAAGTCCTTCACGACCAGTCAAGTCTGCTCTACAGAGACAGAAATAAAAAGCTCCTTGCCTGGCGGAGTGCAGTGAGGAACTCGGTATACCGGTAAGCTCCTCCCACACCCCCCGCCGCCACACCGCCGCAGCTTCGCGTTCTGGTCTGGACACCACTGGGTCCAGTGCGTCCACTTGCGTGCGTGACGAGCTTTTTTGAAGTTGAAAAGCCGTTTGGTGTGGATGTACCATAAGAGAAGTCTCTCGGACGAAAGACAAAATGTTTCTACTTTTTTGTTTTGCTTTGTTTTTTGAATGTCCAGAGGACCAGACTTAGCTTTTTTTTAGATTTTTCTACCTGGATTATTGAGCATGCATCAGTGTGTTAAAATTGAATAGTTTTCATTTGATACTATTTCTATCCTAATGTGATTCTTGACCTGCCATTGTGTATCTGTTCTTCTCAAACCCAGCCAGTCGAAGCAGATGGCCGCTTGTCCTGAAACTGGTTCTGTTAAAGGTTTCTTCCTAATTAGGGAGTTTTTCTTTTCCATTGTTGGCTTCATGCTTGCTCAAAATGAGAGTTCAGAGAGTCAGAGTCAGAGAGTCTTTATTGCAATTTGCACCGCATGTGGTACATGTGATGAAAACGAGATTATGTACACAGGGTCCCAGTTACATCCAACAACAAATGCAAGAGTTCTGTGATGGAGTTAAACTCAAAGCAGTCTGCCCCTTAGAAAAATAATATTAAAGTATTATTTTATATGTGAATGTTTCTGTTCAGTGACCTAAGATGACTTCTGTTGTGACTTGGAGCAATGTAAATACATTAATTGAAAAGTCATGACAAAGTAGGTGATTATAACCAGTACAGTATTTAATTCATAAAAAAAATCAGGTAGACACACACACACACAAAAAAAACAAAAAAACAAACACCAACAACAAATGGTAAATGGAGCTTATTTATATAGCGCTTTCCAGCCCCCTATGAGGGGCCCCAAAGCGCTTTACAATACCAACCATCCACCCATTCATACACACATTCATACACGGTAGCGGCAGACTGCCATGCAAGGCGCCATCCAGTCCTACCTGGAGCAACTTGGGGTTAAGTGTCTTGCCCAGGGACACAACGACACATGGTGTGGGGAACCGGGATTCGAAACTCCAACCTTCATATCGGGGGACGGCTGTCATTACCACTACGCCATGGCCGCCCAAACAATGACAACAACAACAACAACAATGACAACAACAACAACAACAACAATGACAACAACAACAACAACAACAACAACATTAAAATAAAATGGAATCACCCGCCTTTTGCCTTTCAGATCTGGGCAATAGAAAAATTCAGGTGTGGAAAAACGTGACTTTTTTTTTTGTCTGAACCAGACAACCTAAATCAAACAAGATGTAAGAAATGATTTTTCTCCCTAGATTTAAATAGCAGCCCTAAAACTAACAATGTTAACAAAAATAACGTGCCATTTCAAACCTTGTTTGGTAGAATCTCAGTTTCCCAGGATTAAAATTATATGTACCCTCTCTAAAAACAGCACAGTTGCTCATATCAATATCACAATATCAGTGAGGACTTTACTAGTTCTGCTTCCATGTTTGTTAAATGCTCATTGATGTTGCATTGTTAATGGTCCAACAAACGTGTGCCTTGCTCATTCCTTGTACTGTGTTAAAAAAATGCTTGTTTTATAAATCAGTGAGGGCTGATTTTGCATTTGAGGCTTTCTGTGTGTGTTGGTTCACAATAAGTGGAACAGTTAGGATCTTTCATGGACTCTCAGTGATTAATTAAAAACATCCCTTCAGATCGTCATCAAGGTCATCATGTAAAGAGACATGAGGCATGAAAACAAAAACAGGCAGAGATGGAGGCATGCATGCTGGCTGGCAGTACACACATATTTAGAGATTAGGTATGACAATGAGGTTTATGATTTAAGCCTTCGACTTATTGTCTGTTTTCATTGCCTTTATTTTACAAGCTGCAGTATTGTCGTGACACGTTCAGCTTGGCAATGCCCTGTGCTTTTATCTTCATGTTCAATTAAGCTATGGTAGAATTTCATCACTTGGCATTTGATTGCTACTCAACTGTACATCCCCTGGAAAACAACACAAAAGGATTTTAGGCCACAATTTGAATTTGTATTTTTATACCTTTTGGAATGGTGTTGCCAGCCTAAATCCCTATTTTTATATAAAATATATGAGTGTGAAGGGAAATGTTAACAAAGACAAAAACATACAAACTCAAATCAGGCAAGGAAAATGATACATTGGAAGAATTTTGAGTTAGTATTGAGGTAAAATTATACAATTCAATTCAATTCTAAAATGCTTTATTCATCCCAAAGAGAAACTGTGTTGTCGTAGCTCATCATCCTGGTTTCATTCAAGAGTTGTTGTAGATGCTGATAGCTGTGGGCAGGAAGTATTCCCTGCAGCAAATCAGAAGAATCTGACCACAGATACCGATCCGTCCACCTAGATTTAGCTTGCTGTCAGATCCGGCGGGCCTCTCTGTGCTCCTGGGCAGCAGGGCTGCGTGAAAGCTCCCCATCGCCACACACAGACAACTGAAGGTGCTGGGGGGATGATCCCAGTCCCCCTGTTGTCACGAGCCAAGTTTCCCACCAGCTCCAGGATCTCGGAGCTCAGGTACCCAAGCTCTCCTGCCAGGTTGACGAGATTTTGTCCACGGCACCTCCTTTTCAATTCACTTTAGATTTGGGGCTGTAATTGAGGTATTTGAACTTTTGAGATGTTAATCAGCTGCTCCGGGTTGTTAAATAAAGCACCTTGTTGCCATGGTTACGCATCATAACAAATGCCCCAAAGTAAAAAGGTTTTAGTAAAAATCCTTCCAGCTGCACAGCATCCGATACCAGAGGAAATAATCATCAGAAAAAAAGCAATTTACATCCAGAAAAAAGAGGAATTAAAGTTTTAAAAAGCAATAACTCAGAATGAAAGTAACAGAGCTGCTCCAACATACAGCCACCCTGAGCGGTGCATTCTAGAATATAAACATAATAAGCACAATAACACATGTGCTTTGCACACATGAAATACAAAACATACATAGCACAAAGCATCAGCCTTTGGTTGACAAAACAGTCACCTAAGGAATACAAGACCAGGCGTATGAACCCATGAACAGCTTGAATTGACCACAAGAATAAAATGATTCAATGCCACACAAATGGATTTTCAAGGGCTTACAATTCTTACATATTACAGGATACAGAGCCTTCATTAAAACCTCAGTGTGATTTTAGAAGACCCCTCTAAAAGCCAGCTCAGCACTCACAAGTTAGCTTTAAGTGTGGGTTATTCCAAAGTGATCCTTTGTTCGTTATACTGCTCCGCATCGGCTTGAACTTTCTCACTCACATTGTTACAAAGGTTGGCTATGGTTACCTGTTCCAACATGGACCAATCTGTCACAACGCGGGGAACCCAGAGTAGTACGAGACCAGAAAGAACAAGATTTGATTAGAAAAATAGTGTTATTTATTATTTACAGTGCGACTATTTACAATGGGTCATCTCCTGGAGATCCTGGGGGAAGAGAGTTGGGTCAGTGGAGTCCACTTGTAGCACTCAATAATGCTTGCTTGTATTTTCCTTACAGATAGAGATGCAGGTGTTGGGCATGGATGTGAACCGCCAGAGATCTTCAGAGATGGGTATCAGGAGAATGGGCGATGCAGGGTGGACAGGCGTGTGGCTGGAAGGTGAGGCACAGAGGACAAGAACCAGGACCACAGGAGTCTGGAGCCAAACAGGAGTCAAGGAGACAGGAGGACTGTAGGCACAGAAACGAAGGTAAGTAACTCTCGTATAACATAAAGTTTTACTGGCCAAAAGCATAAATACCAATAAGGGTACAATGCTCCAGCGATGAGTCACACTGGACTGCAGCCTTAAGTAGTAGAAGGTCCTCATCAGATGGATGGCCGCCAGTTGGTGGAAATCAGCGGCCAATCAGCGGCAAAGGACTGGTGAGCATCAGAACCATTACCAAGGACGTGCACCAAGGAATCCAGTAGGTGATAGGTAGCAGGAACACAAAGTGGAAGAGGAGCAACAGAGGGAAAATCACTATCAAAGAAAATCTAAAAAACAAAATTCCTTTGTTTTACACCTCATATTTCATGAGTGGGGGTAATATTTAAATGTTCAATTTTTTTTTTTTGAGAAATGGATGAAGAAATGGGTGAAGAAAGCCAAGGCCATATTTAACCAGGCTGTGGTCTCAGATTTTAGCTTGCTAAAACTTCCAGTGAAGTATTGCACATGATACCTGGTCACGTTCAGTCTAATTAACACCTTCATGCATGCAATCAAAACATCGCTCTTGTGAGCCAGACACACAAAGACCCCAACACTTCTCTTAAAATAATCACACAAAAGTGGATGTGAACAGTTCAATATGATCTAAACAGACAGATTGTGGGCATTTAATGATAAATAATGTATAAAATAAGTTGTGAATAGTGCCTAAAGACAGAGAGTATAGATCAATCCATCGCAGATGGTAGTTTGAGTGTAAAACAAAGCTATTCTTGCCTCAACTGAGATATTTATTCATTCTCACAGACACTTATTGATATGTTGTGGTTACAAGCTGTTTTTTTCTTCATTGCTTCTAGTCAAACCAGCTTATTGTATGCAAGTGTTTCTGTATGTCTGACAGTGTGAGAGTGAGTTGCTGGTGGTGGTATAGCTCCCAGGCGAACACAGTCTGGTGCACTGTGGGAAAACAGGAGGCTTTTGTCTACTTTCATGGTTTACAGCACTCTTTTGCTGCTCTATCGATCCTTCCCTCCATCTCTCCCACACACTTGGCCCCATCCCCATAACACCACAGTAATGTGTGTGAGTGTGTGGGAGAGAAACAACTCATTTTTGTCCATCTCTTGAATGTTTGCTGCCATTTACCACACAGTTTCCAATAAAGTGAGAAAGCGCCCAGTATTGTGCAGGTTTAAAACAAATGTTTGCTAAATTATCTTAAATGTTCCATGATTACTGTTACCGATGGACAAGGTGTCACCATTATAAAGGTCAAAAATGTTTTGATGGTGGTAATACTGTCGGACATCAAATCTTAAAAATCCGAAAAGGTCTTTTTACATTTGTACTATGAATCTTCTGTGGCGTAAAAACCTGGTGAAGAATTGAGTCAGCTGTATTTTTCCAAAAATTAGAACAGAGATAAATTAATATAAAAAAAAAAGCTAAACCAAACGAAGTGAGATCTTTCAAGGAATATAAAATCCATTTATGCATCCATTCATTCATTATCTTTAGCCACTTTTTCCATTCTGAAATGCAGGGGTTGCTTGTGCATGTCCTGCAGTTATCAAAGTCAAAGTCAAAGTCAAAGTCAACTTTATTGTCAGATCTGCAATATGTACTGTACAGGACATACGCAGGACCGAAATTGCGTTTCTCTCAGTCCCTCGGTGCAACAGTAAACATCTAAACATTGAAACACTGAAACATATAATAACCCTCCTGTTATGTTCGTTTCTGAGGTACAGCAATAATGTTCGTGGGTCAATTTGACCCGGGGAGTGTTTAATCATGTAATAGTGTCAGAAACCCAAAAAATCCTCCAAAACCTTTTTGTATCTGATTATTAACTCCAATACTAACCATGTCAGTCAATATTTGTGCAATGATGTTTTTTTTATTTCTCATAAATAAAGGATAATGACGACTAACTCATTTGGACATAAACAATGTGATTTACATTTTTTATGTTTGCTGAAAAAACCTACACACAAAAAAACAATAATTATCCTTGAAATTGATTTTTGTAAAAAAAATTATGTTACATTTTATTTTATTTTTTTCAAAGGGTGATCTTTATAATTGAACTTGAAACACATTTACTGTTCTGGGTCAAATTGACCCGCTCATTAAAATCAAGACAAATGAGTCATGAAGATTTGTGTGGGTGGAGTTTTCCCACGGGAACAGAAAAGGTTCCCGTCAAAAGTTGTATAAACACCTGCTTTCTCACAGTTTCCTTGTGAAGTAAAGAGAATAGTGAGAAAGTGGGTTTATGTGCATGCATGTGTGCATGTGTGTGTGTATGTGTGTGTGTGCGTGTGGTGTGTGTGTGTGCGTGCGTGTGTGTGTGTGTGTGTGTGGTTGTGTGCGTGCGTGTGTGTGTGTGTGTGCGTGTGTGTGTGTGTGTGCGTGTGTGTGTGTGTGTGTGTGTGCGTGTGTGTGTGTGTGCGTGTGTGCGTGCGTGTGTGTGTGTGTGTGTGCGCCGCGCGTGTGTGTGTGTGTGTGTAGTGAAATATGTCTCATAGTTTCAAGGAAACAAATAGAATTGGAAATGTTTTTCCCCTTTTTACCATTCATTTTGACTGCCGGGTCAAATTGACCCGAACAGTATCGATGTAACAAGTAGACGCAGAGAGTGGTACAAATGTGTAAAGTGAATCATTTTCAATTTATATGTTGATTGGAACTATTAAGACAAATAGAAAAAGTTTCATGCAGAAAAAATATTTTTAACTATTTTTAAAAAAAATGTAAACTTTAAAACGGGTCAATTTGACCCGTAACATAACAGGAGGGATAATAGACATAAGCATAAAATAGTAAAACTAACACTGTCCTGAGTTTTTTGCATAGTGGTATAAGAGTATGAAAATTTACACCAACTCTAAAACTAAAACATTAAACATTTAATGAACATAATACTGTCCTGAGTTTTTGCATACTAGTATAAAAAAAGAGTATAAAAAGTATAACTAAAATAAACTAAAGGTTTCTAGCATTGACATTTGCAAAGTGGCAAAGCAGCGTATGAGTTAATGTACACAGTATATGTATGAGGTAGTAGTTGATGTTGTTATAGAGGCAAAAAGTGGCATATGCAGTAAGGCACATTGGGCATCCCTAAGTAAGACCGTTCAGAGCACACTGTATATGTATCAGCAGTGGTGTAGATATTAGAGTAGTGTAAATGTAAACAGTAGTAATTACATGTAAGCAGTAGTAAAAAAAGTAAACAGTATTAATAAATGTAAACAGAGAATGTAAACAGTATTATGATTATAGGCAGTGATGTAATACAAACATTAGTGCAAGTATGAGAAGTAGTGCAAACTGTATGAGCACATGACCGTTAATGACTGTTATTGTGAATCTCTCTGAAGCTCTCGACCTTGACCTCTCTAAATGGCTTTAAGAATCTGTTGGAATCTGGCAAAAACCAATGCAGACTGTTTTTGATTTTCTACATCTGCCTTATAATCTGTCTGTTTTGCTACTTTGATATCTTTGTTTTAACTTGTTAAAAAATGTGTATGCCTCTCTCATGATTGTCTATTGTTGATTGTCAAAGGAAAATCTACTGTTGCTGTTGCCATAATTATTTGTTTGTAGCCAGGTCTCTCTTGTAAACGAGTCCTTGAGGCTCAATGGGATTAACCTGCCTAAATAAAGGTTGAATGAATGAATTGTGTGAAAGACAGGGTGCACCCTGGATAG
>JBBPBX010059843.1:0-21635 GCA_038048925.1 Garcialebias charrua
TATATATATATATATATATATATATATATACTGTATATATATATATATATATATATATACATACTGTATATACACACATACTAAATTAGAATTATTCAAATAGTCTAAGGCATAATTTGTAATAAATGAGCAAAATCAGCAGAATCAGGTTTTGTTGCCATTAATTATGAGTCATTTGTTTACAATCAAACATTGAGTACACTTCAGACAGAATTGGAGCATGACAAATATTGAGTCAGTAAAATAATCCCTGGATGTAAACAGAATCAGGGGGAGAATGAAGGACTCAGAGACACCAGGTCAAAATTAAAAAGGTAAAATTCTTCCCTCCTCCTCTGAAACAATGATTAGGGGACAAGAGTCGACAGTGGAGAGTGTTATTGCAGAAGTTGGAGCTAGGATCATGTGTAAATGTAATGTGCTGAGATGTTCTGAACTCTAACAGGAGAGTTTTAGTAAATAATCTTAAACGGTCACTGAATTTATTGAGGTCTGTAAATAAAAGGAAGGAATTTTTTGCTGCTTTCTATTGCAATTTAAAAAAAAAAAAAAAACGATGAGTATAAATTACATTAAACCCCAAACAATTATTTAATGATGTAAAAGTATAAACATTCAAATTAAAAACACTGATAAATATTGTCTTGTGTTATGACAGCTATCATGGCTTTAGAGAAGTATACTGCATTGCCATGAAGACACAGAAACATCTTCTATAGTAAATTAGGTGTCAGTCGCCTACAGAGCAACATGTGCTCACTGTAATTCACAATGCAAAATAAAAAGGTATATGCTCACGTACTTTCCTCACTGAGCATGCAGTCACAGAGCAACAGCTCTGTGAAGACGGTGTCTTGCTGTAAGGCCCTGGCCAGAGCAGAGCAGGTATCTGTGGACAGACTCTGTCCACTCAGGTTCAGTCTGGAGCTGGGAGTTGTCCTGCTCTCCTCAAGCTGAATGGCAACGCTCTCTTGAGGCGCCACACCTCCGTCTTTACACAGCCGCAGGTACGTCTGCCTGAACTTCTCCATCGGGGGACAGCAGAATGATGGGCCTTCCTGCTAACTGAAACATATGAGGAATTTAAAAAAGCACAAAGTAAAATTAAAGTTTTTTTATGCTGAACTCATTATTTATGTATTTTGAAGAAATAATTCAGTGATCTTCTTTGCTGATTTGTTGTTGTATGCGCCTGTAGCTCAGCATAACTGAAGGGAGATTCTGTGAAATTGTTATGAACGATTCATATCTTACCCGTTTTAAAAAAGCTCTTTGAATGACCTGGTTTGACCCACTTCCAAAGCAGCTTCTGCCATGAAAACTCTAAATGTTACAGCAGTCCATGCCAACACCAAGCTCTTAACCTTATATAATAAAATGATCAAAGTCTGCATTTGTCAAATGGACAACTTTTGGTAAACCATGACAGCAACAAGAAGTGGGGTGGGTTCATATCACCTGTGCAAAAGTCTGCACGCAGACTGAAGACAGTAGCAAAAGTCACAAGCTCACTAGCACACGTGTGTGCTCATTTAAAGCCAAACAAGTTGTAAAGAAAACCAGTGGGAGCATGAAATGTTCAGCCAGTCGGGCGATGTCATGGTGAGCAGTGAGACAGAAAGGAACCTCCTCTTAAAGGGGAAGACATTTGCCAGCGGGAGAAGGTGTCACCTCAAATCAGGGATGACCTACCAGAATGATCAAAGTTTAAAATGTGTTTCAATTGATCATATCAGCAGATTTGATCACATTTTTCATCACATCTGGAAGCTCAGACGGCTGAGACGAGCTGGTCTGAGCAGCCCAGTCCTCACCTCCTTCTACAGGTGTGCAGTGGAGAGCATCCTGTGCTCCAGCATCAACGTGTGGCATGGAGGCTGCACAGTTGAAGAGAGGAAAGCTCTGCAGAGAGTGGTGAAGGCTGCACAGAAGTCTGTTGGAGTCAGTCTCCCCACCATCACAGACATTTACACCTCCAGATGCAGGAAAAGAGCCACCTGCATCATGAAAGACCTCACTCACCCAGCACACTCACTCTTTGCCCCACTCCCCTCAGGACGGAGGTTGAGGAGCATCAAGTGTAGAACCACTAGACTGAGGAACAGCTTCTACCCTGAGGCTGTTAGACTCATGAATAAATAAAAATAAAATAAAAAATAAACACTGCAAAATATCACATCATACTGATGCTGATCTGTTTTCTTGTTGCTGTGTTCATCTGTGACCATCTGCTCATACAAACTCATGTTCGTGCTGCTGTGTATTACTAGTTGATGCTTTTCTTAGTTAGCTGTGTATTACTAGTTGATGCTTTTCTTAGTTAGCTGTGTATTACTAGTTGATGCTTTTCTTAGTTAGTTCTAGATGTTATTACTGTTTTTCTCTTTCATTTGTTGTTGGATGTAACTGGGACCTCGTGTACATAATCTCGTTTTCATCTCATGTACCACATGCGGTGCAAATGACAATAAAGACTCTCTGACTCTGACTCTATACAACATTGTTATGTTTACATCAGCCAGGTGATTTTTAGCCGCTGGATCAGAGAAAAGCATCCAGGTTTATCCCAGCTAATATGTCGCCTCACATGTAGATCATGTGGGGGAGTGGTGGCACAGAGGTTAGAGAGGGTGGGCCTGTGATCAGAGGGTTGCCGGTCAACTCCCCAGGCTGACAACATCAATACAGTATGTTGGAGG
Organism: Garcialebias charrua; assembly: GCA_038048925.1. Classification (NCBI taxonomy): domain Eukaryota; kingdom Metazoa; phylum Chordata; class Actinopteri; order Cyprinodontiformes; family Rivulidae; genus Garcialebias; species Garcialebias charrua. The sequence continues at coordinate 2,700 of JBBPBX010059843.1, forward strand.
AAAAGGTGAAGTACCCACACCTGCCTCCACCCTCATTTGCCCCACACTGGACCCTTGAGCAAGGCCCTTAACCCCCACCATCTGCTCCGCCTTAGATTGCAGTCCTCTGGTTCACATGTGTGTGCTCACATGTGCAATGGGAAAATGCAGATAATTACATTCCCCATCGGGGATTAATAAAGTATAATGAAAAAATAAACAAATAAATAAAAAACATGCACACCTGGTTAGCTGCCTCCTCACTTTGGCTGCAAATAGTGTGCAGCCAGCGTTTACTGTGTTAAAACAATGCATTTCTGTAGAAATTACATTTCTATTCAGTTTATTGAATTGAAATTATATAAACTCAACTCAGTTTCACCTTACACAACTATGTTTCTGATATTCTAATGTCACAAGCACAAACAGCAATGGTAGGAGCTAGTTGCACTTCCTGTGCAGCCTGGAGCGCTTTCAGAAAGGATGACGTCATGTATTTCAAATACATGATGTCATGTATTTCAAATACATGATGTCATGTATTTCACTTAATGAGAGAGAGAGAGTCTTTATTGTCATTTGGACCGCATGTGGTACATGTGATGAAAACGAGATTATGTACACGGGGTCCCAGTTACATCCAACAACAAATGCAAGAGAAAAACAGTAATAACATCTAGAATTAACTAAGAAAAACATCAACTAGTAATACACTAAGCCCTAATATAGTGGAAAAACATCATTATAAACAGCAGCACGAACATGAGTCTGTATGAGCAGATGGTCACAGATGAACACAGCAACAAGAAAACAGATCAGCATCAGCATGATGTGATATTTTGCAGTGTTTATTTTTATTTTATTTTTATTTATTCATGAGTCTAACAGCCTCAGGGTAGAAGCTGTTCCTCAGTCTAGTGGTTCTACATTTGATGCTCCTCAACCTCCGTCCTGAGGGGAGTGGGACAAAGAGTGAGTGTGCTGGGTGAGTGAGGTCTTTCATGATGTCAAATGTTGATGTAATATATAATGTCAAATGTTGATGTAAATTTCAAGGCTGCTTGCCGGGAAGTAAACATGGCTCAGTGGCCATAATAGACTATACGCCACGAGGGGTCGTGACGTACTTCCGGTAAAATGCAACCCACATCCGCCACTTCTGGTTCCCATCCACCTCCGTTGTTGTTAGCGTTAGCTCCTAGTAGCAGACCATGACAACGATCCGAAACGGGAAGCGGCTGCGTGCTACCGGCACTACACGAGTACCGTTGTGTCCGCCCACCGGTGGGAACAGCTGTTTCCGAGGGGGGGTTTCGGTGAAAATTTATCGCGGCTATCCGTAGGGGGAACGTCGCCATAATTTTATATGGTTTTATATGTGTATAGAGTTATTATTGGTGTGTATGCAGATGTTTTATTAATTGTATTTAGTCATTTATGTTCGTGTCTTTCCCGCTAACTGGAAGTGCGCCGTCTGTGTAATGACTGCGGGAGTGCTGGGACGGAAGCCCGTGGCATATACTGTAGTCTGTTAGTGGCCATATTATTTAATTTTTGGCTCAGTGGTTAAAAAGTGTTTGTGTTAACTTCGCAAACAGTTTTATTTCATTTAGTTGTTTGAAGATGGCAGTGCACCACTTTGATCCTAACAAAGTGCATCAGTCTCGTTGGGACTAAAATTCTCCAAATTGAGGTTGTTCAAAGAGCTATCTATAACAGGTAAGACGTTGACTGTTCATAACATTTTTACAGAAATCCATTCCAATAGTTCAGAACTACAGTACAGTATTAATTTAAAACACGTTTTTTTATGATTATGATGATGTAGGTCACGAGTAAATATTGTTAAAATATAATTAACCATAAAAATGAGCCAAGATCCAGTCCTCACCGCGGAGTCTGTCCTCAAAGAATCAACACTTAATTCATCAACAGCATCTAAAATAACTATGGAACATAATAAGTAACGTTTTCATTTCAGAGACATCTTGCCTAAAGGTTAAACGACACAAATGATTTAATACATGCCTGTGACCAGATTAAAAAAAACGGAGTTGTGTTTTGAACACGATATGTAGCCGTTAAGTCAGCTCACAGAGTAATAAAGCTATCAGACAAACACGAGATAAAACAACACATAAACAAAACAACAAGAAGGGAAAAAAACTGCATAAATATATATAATATACTGTATATATATATTATAATATATATAATATAAACATACAAACTTGTACTTGGGGAAACCTGGCGACCGAGAATCCAGGAAGTTAATTTTAGACGCAATGCATTCTGGTCAACGTAGTTAAGAACATTTATTAGTAATGGAATTAGTTAACATTTACCAGCAAAGTAAAGCTGTTTAGACTTTATTGTTTAAATAGATAATATATATTTATATATTTTAAGTCGTTATCAGAGTTTGATCGTTTGATAGCAGACAGAATCAATAAATACAGTAACAAAGAACCCTGATGCATGCTCAATAATCCAGGTAGAAAAATCTAAAAAAGCTAAGTCTGGTCCTCTGGACATTCAAAAAACAAAAAAACAAAACAAAGCAAAAAATTGTAGAAACGTTTCGTCTTTCGTCCGAAAGACTTCCTCAGTCTGAGGTGCTGGGTTCAGCTCAGTCTTATAAATAGCACCCTCTCACAGTGTTACACAACCAGTTGGCTGATGACAGCCTGAAACCAGCTGCTCACATGATCAAGGAGGACCATCAGCCTAACAATGGATCGTTAGCACCCTGATGGTTGTTTGCTATTCACAGAGGGCTGAGTGATACCAGCAATCACAGCATTGTAGGAGGGGGACAGTTGAACTCGGAGGCCTCCACCCCTGTTTAATGATGGGCGGTTTCTTTTCACAAAGATGGCCTCCTTTACTCCTCTCTCAAACCATCGTTCCTCTCTATCAAGGATGTGAACATCTTCATCCCTGAAAGAGTGACCGCTGGCCTGGAGATGAGTGTAGACTGCAGAGTCCTGACCTGATGATGTTGATCTTCTGTGCTGGGCCATCCTTTTGGCCAGTGGCTGTTTAGTTTCCCCGATATAGCGTCCCCACTAACTCAGCTAGAGCCAGACAGAAGGAAAAATCACACACAAAACAGGCTCTAGAGAAATGTGGATATCCTAACTGGGCCTTCCTGAAAGCAGAGAAGAAACCCAAACAGGACTCCAGCCAGCCATCAGGTGAAAAGAAGGAACCCAGACCCAGACCAGTGGCCATTCCATATGTTGCAGGGGTTTCAGAGACATTGAGACGTTTATTTTCTAAACACAACGTCCCAGTGGCTTTTAAACCTCAAAATACATTACGGCAAAAACTGGTTCATCCCAAAGATCCAGTCCCCCGGCAAAAACAGAGTAACATTGTGTATGCTGTTCAGTGTCAGGAGGGCTGTGATCAGTCTTATATCGGGGAAACTAAACAGCCACTGGCCAAAAGGATGGCCCAGCACAGAAGATCAACATCATCAGGTCAGGACTCTGCAGTCTACACTCATCTCCAGGCCAGCGGTCACTCTTTCAGGGATGAAGATGTTCACATCCTTGATAGAGAGGAACGATGGTTTGAGAGAGGAGTAAAGGAGGCCATCTTTGTGAAAAGAAACCGCCCATCATTAAACAGGGGTGGAGGCCTCCGAGTTCAACTGTCCCCCTCCTACAATGCTGTGATTGCTGGTATCACTCAGCCCTCTGTGAATAGCAAACAACCATCAGGGTGCTAACGATCCATTGTTAGGCTGATGGTCCTCCTTGATCATGTGAGCAGCTGGTTTCAGGCTGTCATCAGCCAACTGGTTGTGTAACACTGTGAGAGGGTGCTATTTATAAGACTGAGCTGAACCCAGCACCTCAGACTGAGGAAGTCTTTCGGACGAAAGACGAAACGTTTCTACAATTTTTTGCTTTGTTTTGTTTTTTTGTTTTTTGAATGTCCAGAGGACCAGACTTAGCTTTTTTAGACAGTAACAAAGAGCTTGATACCTTAACAAACCAGCAGGGGGCAGTAAAACAGGCGTCCCGCTTTTGTTGGTGAAAGAAGAAGAAAATCTCCGAGCATGTCTGGAAGTATGAGCGGGACTGCAGCTCCAATAACAAGCTCCCTGTCCAAACTGCAGTCTTTAAATGGATTGTTTGCGATTTATAAAAAACAAGGACCGACGTCTGCTGACGTGTTGAATACGCTCAAAGAAGCCTTACTCAAAGGTAAGGAAGTATTTATGGAAAACTAAACAACTACAACAAGTATCAGTAAAACAATTCAATGTTTTTTCCTTTTCCAGAAGCAGGTGTTCAGACCAGCAACCCTCGGAAGAGGAAGAACCAGCAGCTGAAACTGGGTCACGGAGGGACGTTGGACAGCGCGGCCAGCGGGGTGTTGGGTACGAGAAGAAGTGATGAGTTCACGGACCGGAGGCGTGATGAGTTCACGGACCGTTCACGATAGGACATTCCACCTGAAAACAATATTTATCTAAATTTTTATATACTGTATACTACACTCATTTATAAACACTTCAGTTTTAGTTATGGACATATTTACATGTTTATATATGTATACAGGGTCGTACACAAACATCAGTAATCACATGAACAAATGGACAATAATAATAATAGTAATAATTAAGTCATTTTTGCTTCAGCATTATTTTCTGTGGAGACTTGGAGAACATTTTAATTTATAATACAGTATAATGTATACATTATATTTACTGTATTTTTGGCTTTGAAAAGTGTGAAGCAGTCAAACAACCATCTCTTGATCAGAATGCAAACATCACCAGTTCATGTACAACTACAGTACACTGCAACATTCCTTTGAGTGATATGCAATATTTTTTAATCACTTTAGCCACAGTTTATTCTTTTTGTGTTCTCTAATCAGCCTCAATCTGGTTATGGGTCATGAAACTACATTTTATGTCATTTCTTGCACGTTCTGCCTCAGAAACTAAAGAGTTCTGGTTTAGACAGCAGCCTGATTGTGAGGTGTGATCTACAGGTGCTGGTCATAAAATTAGAATATCATGAAAAAGTTTATTTCAGTAACTCCATTCAAAAAGTGAAACTTTTATATTATATTCATTCATTACACACAGACTGATATATTTCAAATGTTTATTTCTTTTAATCTTCTTTCGGCTTTTCCCTTTTCAGGGGTCGCCACAGCGAGTCATCCTCCTCCACCTCACTCTGTCCTCTGCATCCTCTGTCCTCACTCCAACTACCTCCATGTCCTCTCTAACTGCATCCATATATCTCCTCTTTGGCCTTCCTCTGTGTCTTTTTCCTGGCAGCTGCATTTCTAACATCCTTCTACCAATATACCCACTGTCCCTCCTCTGGACATGTCCAAACCATCTCAGTCTGGCCTCCCTAACTTTATCTCCCAGTTGTTCAACATGTGCTGTACCTCTGATGATCTCATTCCTGATCTTATCCATCCTTGTCACTCCTAAGGAGAACCTCAGCATCTTCATTTCTGCCACTTCCAGTTCTTTCTCCTGTCTTTTTGTCCATGTCTCTGTCTCCAGACCATACAACATAGCTGGTCTCACCACTGTCTTGTAAACTTTTCCTTTGACCTTTGCTGACACCTTTTTGTCACAAATCACTCCTGAAACTTTTCTCCATCCACTCCATCCTGCCTGGACTCTCTTTTTCACCTCTTTACCACATTTCCCATTTTCCTGGACAGTGGACCCCAAGTACTTGAAGTATGTTTATTTCTTTTAATGTTGATGATTATAACTGACAACTGATGAAAACCACAAATTCAGTATCTCTGAAAATTAGAATATTGTGAAAAGGTTCAATATTGAAGACACCTGGTGCCACACACTAATCAGTTAATTAACTCAAAACACCTGCAAAGGCCTTTAAATGGTCTCTGTCTAGTTCTGTAGTCTACACAATCATGGAGATGCTGACTTGACAGTTGTCCAAAAGACAACCACTGACACCTTGTACAAGGAGGACAAGACACAAAAGGTAATTGCTAAAGAGGCTGGCTGTTCACAGAGCTCTGTGTCCAAGCACATTAATAGAGAGGAGAAGGGAGGAAATGATGTGGTAGAAAAAAGTGTACAAGCAAAAGGGGTAACTGTACCCTAGAGAGGATGGTGAAATAAAACCCATTCCAAAATGTGGAGGAGATTCACAAAGAGTGGACTGCAGCTGGAGCCATTGCTTGAAGAACCACCACGCACAGACATATGCAAGACATGGGTTTCAGCTGTCACATTCAGTGTTGCCAGATCTTGCGATAGAAACAAACAACCAGCTCTATAAAAACAAGCCCAAACCAAGCGACTCACTCTTTGAAAACAAGCCCAAAACAAGCCCAACTGGCAACCCGCCATATTGTGAAAACAGAGGCAGTTTTTAAACAGTATAAGCATACTGTACATGTATTATGGCATTACATATAAACAGCAAAATTATGCTTAACACTTTGAATAACATACTTTTACATTCTAAAAAAAAAAAAAAATACATTTAGCATTTGTAACATTAATTCAACCGTTATTTATTCAAATTAATCTCATTAAGCCTCTGGGACTCATTTACCAGAGAGACCTGAATTTTAAACAAAGAGTTAATGGACAACGACAACAACAGACAATCATAAAGGATGCGTACAAATAAAAAAATATATATATAAATGAAAAAATACAGTATATATGTATATATATGTGTGTGTATTAGGGCTGAACGATTTAGGAAAATAATCTACCGTAATCGCGATTTTTTTTTTCTATAAATTGCGATTGCGATTTAAAATGCGATTATTTTTACTGGTTCTGTATTAATTCATATCACTAACGATCACAACTGTTTTTTTTTTTTAATCAGATAATTAATGCGCTTTTTCACGCAGAACGTTAGCTTGCTGAGCTAGCTGCTAACTGGGCACCGTCAAAACAGACCCGGTCACATGACCAGCTCGCGCTCTGTTTATCTCCCGCGGTCTCGGTGTTTCAGCCTCTAAGCTCAGATACACGTTTACATGGGCTAACTTACCTGAATTTATAACTTTTATGACTTCTGTCGAGCCTGAAGCAACTGTGTTGGAGCGCACGGTCTCCTCCTCCCTGCTCTGCTCTGTTTTGCTCCGTTCAGAGCTGCACGCGGCCAGTCGGCTCACTCCCAAGTCACGTGACTAGTCAAATCGCAGCCCATGCGATTAGTGAATTGCGTTTTAACATATCACGAGATAATCGCAAATGCGATTAATCGTGCAGCCTTAGTGTGTATATACATACATGAGATGTGACTTCATTACATCTGTCAAACAGGTTACACTGAGTAGAGCAGGCGACCGGGCAATGCAGGATCTAGCTTGTATAAGATATCTGTGCACAACTGCACCTGAACGTAACATCCGCCTGGACGCAACATCCGTGGAAGGGACAAACTACCTACCTACCACTTGTATTTTGCTTTCACTCGGACAAAAAAACAAGCCCAAAAAAGTGACTAAACTCTCAAAACAAGCCGTGAAGCAACCCGCGGCTCACTAATTAATAAGCGCCTTTAGGAGAGAAAACAAGCCCAAAGTCGCTTATAATAAGCAGACTTGCCAACTGTGGTCACATTCCTTGTGTCAAGCCACTCTTGAACAAGAGACAGCGTCAGAAGCATCTCGCCTGGGACTGTTGCTGAGTGATCCAAAGTTATGTTCTCTGATGAAAGTACATTTTGCATTTCCTTTGTAAATCAAGGTCCCAGAGTCTGGAGGAAGAGGAGAGGAACAGAATCCATGTTGCTTGAGGTCCAGTGTCAAGTTTCCACAGTCAGTGATGGTTTGGGGCCATGTCATCTGCTGGTGTTGGTCCACTGTTTTCTGAGGTCCAATTGTCAACACAGTCATCTACCAGGAAGTTTTAGAGAACTTCATGCTTCCTGCTGCTGACTAACTTTATGGAGATGAAGATTTCATTTTACAACAGGACTTGTTACCTGCACACAGTGACAAAGCTACCAGAACCTGGTTTAAGGACCATGGTATCCCTGTTCTTAATTGACCAGCAAACTCGCCTGACCTTAACCCCATAGAAAACCTATGAGGTATCATGAAGAGGAAGATGTGATACATCTGACCCAACAGTTCAGAAGAGCTGAAGGTCACTATCAGAGCAACCTGGGCTCTCAGAACACCTGAGCAGTACCACAGACTGATCAACTCCATGCCACTCTGCATTGCTGCAGTAATGCAGGCAAAAGGAGCAACAACTAAAGGCCTTGTTATACTCGGCAAGACGGCCTGTCGCACGTCTTTTACCCCCCGTTGAGTGAGCAAACATTGCACAACTTTTGGCCGCACTCCCGCTGTGATCCCCGGTGACAGCCCGTCGTGTACATGGCCCCCAAGCAGAACTCCGAGACGCCGACGATGCGGCTCGCAGCGTGTGATTGGTTCAAAGTTTGTGGGCGTTTTTTGTTTTTGCTTTGACAGACATGGATAGTTTTGAAGAGAAACTTGTCTGTGTGTGCGCGCGCACGCAAACCGTGCGCCTCAGCACACTTTGCGCATTGCACCCAACACACACACACACACACCAATACATATATATATATAAATATATATAATAATAATAATAATAATAATGAATTCAATTTATAACGCACTTTTCATTAATGAAAATCTCAAAGTGCTACAAGGAGCAACAGAATTAAATGTCAATAAAACAAATAATAAAACAATTAAAATCAATAACAATATCAGCTAAGATCAAAAGTAGAATCATGAGGAGGTAGAGTATGCTTGGTCGAAAAGAAAGGTCTTCAAGTCGCTCTTAAAGTCAACCACAGACTGTGGGGCTCTTAGACAGTCAGGAAGAGAGTTCCACAGGCGGGGGGCAGCCACACTGAAAGCCCGGTCTCCCATGGTCCTTAATTTGGTTCTCGGAATGTGAAGGAGATTGCTGTTCTGTGACCGCAGCGAGCGGGTGGATGAGTATGGAATAAGAATATCCTTCAGATAATCTGGTGAAGTTCCGTGTAAGCATTGATGTGTAATGAGAGCAGTTTTGTACTGAATTCTGTAGGTGACAGGAAGCCAATGAAGGTTATGGAGAATGGGCGTAATATGTTCAAATTTACGAACTCTCAACAAGATCCTTGCTGCACTGTTTTGAATATATTGAAGTTTCTGAAGGTTTTTGCCAGGGATTCCAATAAACAGGGAGTTGCAGTAGTCGAGCCTGGAGGAGACAAAAGCATGGACGAGCTTCTCAGCATCGGAAAAAGTTAGGGATGGGCGAAGTCTGGAGATGTTTCGAAGATGGAAGAAGCAAGTTTTAAACAGATGCTTAATGTGATTTTCAAATGTAAGATTGGAGTCCATTTTTATTCCAAGATTAGTAACAGAGGTGGAGAGGGGGATGTCTTGTCCAGAAAAGGAAAGTGTTGTTATAGGAGATGTTTGTACCTGGTGAGGGGTGCCAATCAGTATGGCCTCAGTCTTGGAGCAGTTTAATTGAAGAAAGTTCTGATTCATCCATGCCCTAATTGCCTCCAGGCAGGCAGAGAGGGCAGTGAGTGAAGATGGAGATGACAAGGTGGAAGATGAGGATGCTCCAGTCCTGATGTAAAGCTGTGTATCGTCGGCATAACAGTGAAAAGAAATGTTGAACTGATTAATAATTTGACCTAAAGGCAGCATGTAAAGGGAAAACAGCAGGGGCCCCAGAACCGACCCCTGAGGGACACCACAGGAGACACAAACTGTCTGGGACGTGGCGTTGCCAAGACTAACACATTCCAGCCTATTGGAGAGGAAAGATTTGAACCAGTCCAGGACTGTGTCGCAGAGACCGACCTCCACATGAAGACGGTGGAGGAGGATACTATGGTCCACAGTGTCGAAGGCTGCAGTGAGGTCAAGGAGGACAAGGATGGAGGGAGAGCCAGTGTCAGCAGCCAAGAGGACATCATTGGTAACCCTCAGCAATGCAGTCTCTGTACTGTGAGCTGCCCTGAATCCAGACTGGAACTTCTCATACAGAGAGTGTTGTTGTAGGTGATCCTGCAGCTGAGCAGCAACAGCTTTTTCCAGCACTTTAGACAGAAAAGGGAGGTGTGAAATTGGGCGGTAATTAGAAAAAATGTTGGGATCCAAATTAGATTTTTTCAGAAGAGGCCTAATGATGGCGGTTTTTAGAGGCAGTGGAACATGACCAGATTGTAGAGACTGATTTATTATTTGAGTGATAAGTGGGCCTATTGCAGAATGATTGGTTTTTATGAGAGACGAGGGGAAAGGATCCAGGGCACAGGATGAAGGCTTCATTTTCTTGATGATGGCCTCCACCTCACTCTGAACATATATATATATATATCAGTTCCTCCAAATCCGAGGCCATGGTCTTGAGCCGGAAAAGGGTAGCGTGCCCTCTCCGGGTCGGGGAGGAGGTCCTTACCCAAGTGGAGGAGTTTAAGTATCTCGGGATCTTGTTCACGAATGAGGGAAAACTGGAGCGTGAGATCGATAGGCGGATAGGTGCAGCGTCTGCAGTGAAGCGGGCGCTGTACCGGTCTGTCGTGGTGAAGAGAGAGCTGAGTCAAAAGGCAAAGCTCTCAATTTACCGATCGATCTACGTTCCCACCCTCATCTATGGTCATGAGCTTTGGGTTATGACCGAAAGAACAAGATCTCGGATACAAGCGGCTGAAATGAGTTTTCTCCGCAGGGTGGCTGGACTCTCCCTTAGAGATAGGGTGAGAAGCTCAGTCATCCGGGAGGGACTCGGAGTAGAGCCGCTGCTTCTCCACATCGAGAGGAGCCAGTTGAGGTGGCTCGGGCATCTGGTTAGGATGCCTCCTGGACGCCTCCCTGGTGAGGTGTTCCGGGCATGTCCCACCGGGAGGAGACCCAGAGGAAGACCCAGGACACGCTGGAGGGACTATGTTTCTCGGCTGGCCTGGGAACGCCTTGGGATTCCCCCAGAGGAGCTGCTCCAAGTGGCTGGGGAGAGGGAAGTCTGGGCCTCCCTACTTAGGCTGCTACCCCCGCGACCCGACCCCGGATAAGCGGAAGAAAATGGATGGATTGATGGATATATATATATATATTTACGCGCGCGCACACAAAAGCATGCGCGCGCCTGCATGCACCCTTTAAAAGAAAGCAAACTCCGCTGTTAGACAACAAGCCGTGGTGGTCTAGTGGTAAACACGTTGCGCTGCCACTCCAAAGGACGTGAGTTCGAATCATGGTTGAATTTTTTTAATTTTTTTACAATACGGTTATACGGGTACAGCGTGCAAAACTGTAACTAAAGCCTATTTTTATTTTACAGAAGATAGTTTTTGCTTTGGTTTTGTGTGAGAAATCATTTAATATCTTATATTTTTTTTACATATGTGATTGCTATTTGAATTGATTGTTAATTTTGTTTGAAGAAGGGGCAGAAATAATGAGATTTTTTTCTTCTTCTGCCTCCTTTCATTTCATGTATTGTTTTGTTTTATAATGTGGTTTTGTAAATAATTTTCTTGTGTTTTTACAATTTGAAATGAATAAATTCAATAAAAAAAATAAAAAAGTTGGAAGAGGGAGGGATTTATTATAATTTATCCCCCACGTCTTGCCAAGTATAAACACTCAATGCGGTCGGTGACACACACGCAATTGCATCATCGCTGGGTTCACTCAACGGGGGGTAAAAGACGTGAGACACTAGTTTATAAACCTAGCTTAAGTATTGATGCTGTACATGCTCATAATTTTCATGTTGATACTTTAAAGTTGGCCAACATTTCTAAAAATCTTTTTTTTTAACTTAATATTGTAATTTTTTGAGATACTGAATTTGTGGTTTTCATCAGTTGTCCGTTATAATCATCAACATTAAAATAAATAAACATTTGAAATATATCAGTCTGTGTGTAATGAATGAATATAATATACAAGTTTCACTTTTTGAATGGAATTACGGTACTGAAATAAATCAACTTTTTCATGACATTCTAATTTTATGACCAGCACCTGTATTGATTCAGTCGTTCATCTTTGAGGAAAATCCAAACTGCAAATCTAACAGTGACTTTCTTTCAGTTGTCGGTGTTGGAAATGGAACTAAAATGCTCAGCAAAATGTTGACAGGTTCAAAGGTGAGTTTGATAATACTATAAACAGAGATGACAGGTTAACAAATGCAGATCTGTTAATTTTGACAAGAAGTAGGCTACACGCACATCCAACACTATAGGCCACTATATGTTGAAGCCATCAATTTGTTTATTAATTTGAATATTTTCAATCACCTGTTTTAAAATTAGTTTAAAATGTTTATGTATTGTTTGTACCCCTTTCACTGTTGCATTATAATTTGTTGCACTTCTTTTACTGCTTGAAAATCTAATGTCAAGAAATTTAATTTGGGTCTTTGGGGTGTCTTTTAATGCACAAAACATGTTTATAATTCAAAGATGTCAAGTAGTTTTGTTTAGAGAAAAACAAAAAGCACTTGAATGTATAAAGTTTACTTGGATTCTGCTACCTTGTATTGGAGATTTGTGGTCTACCTCAAAGTGAAAGTGCTATTATTGCATGTTCCCATACAGCACCATTTGTCTCTGTTTCACACGTTAGATGATACGACCAAGCAGAGCAGTGGGCAGCCTGGTGAGCAGTTAGGGGATATGTGTCTTGCTTAAGGACGGCACAAAATATGAGCACACTGGGGAATCAAACCCATAACTTTTTGTCTAAAGTCGTCTGTCCTACCACTGCGCCACAGCCACCCTACATACATCCATACCCAGTATGCACACCTACCTTGTCAGGACCAGTAGTCCTTTTGGGGACCAAACGCCAGTCCTAATATGGAATGCCATTTTGCAGTTAGGGTTTAGGTTTAGATTATTTCAGATTAGGGTTAGGTATGTACTGGTAACGTTTAGGTTTGGAAACCAATACACGGTCCTAATAATGGTATAAATACTAATGTCTCTGTGAATGAGAAATATCATGAAGTGCTTTTCAGAACCGTGAGAAGTCAATAAATAATTTTATCATGACTACAGGTAGTATCTTCAGAATTATCTTCATAATGTTGGTCCATGAGACAAACTTTGTTCATTCTTCACCATCAAACTTTTGCAGCTCCTTCAGGTTGGATGGTGCTGCTTGCATCTGATAATAACCAGGGATTCTTTGTTGGATCAAGGTCTGGACTTTACTGGACCATTCCAGGACATTTGACTGGTTCTCCTTGAACTTGAAAATCCCTCCCTCTTCCAACCTTGAAATAAGATGTCGGCCACATTACCTCCCCCGCGACTATTCAGCGATAATAATAAGCAATGTTTACATACCCCCCGATGCTAATGCTAAAGACGCCCAGGAAGAAATTCATGAGTTACTCACCTCGCTGCAGTGTAAATATCCTGAGGGGTTTTTCATTGTTTCCGGGGACTTCAATCACGTGGATTTACGTGTCATCCTTCCAACCTTCAATCAGCACGTTTTCACAGAAACACGAGGAAATAAGACATTAGACCAGGTCTACACGAATGTGAAGGGGGCGTACACGGCGAAGCCACGCCCACCGATCGGGGCTTCCGACCATCGCTCCCTGCTATTGGTCCCTAGACAGCTCCCCCCACTCAGACGTGCGATGCCAGAACAAAGAGTGATAACATCGTGGCGCCAAGATAGTTCCCCCATGCTAAGAGACTGCTTTGAAAACACAAACTGGTCTGTCTTCAAAGAGGCAGCTACGAATGGAAATTCAATTGACCTGGAGCTTTATGCTTCCTCTGTCCTGGGTTACATCAGTACATGTGCTGAAAATGTATCCATAAGAAAGTGTGTTAAATTTTACCCCAATCAAAAACCCTGGCTAAATAAGGATGTCCGCACCCTGCTGGCAGCCAGGGACACTGCATTCAAGTCTAAAGATACTGAGGAGTTGAGAAAGTGCAGGAGAGAACTGGATGATGGCATAAAGAAGGCCAAAGCCGCGTATGCACAGAGGATCGAGGGACAGTTCACCTCACATGATCCAAGGAGCATGTGGCAGGGCATCAAATGCTTAACAGACTACAAGGGCAAAAGCAAACAATGCCCCAGGGACCCATCCCTGCCTGATGCCCTCAATAAGTTTTATGCACGTTTTGATGATCCAAACAGACCAACTAGCACCAGACTCACCTCATCACCAGACGAGGAGCACCTCAAAGTGACCGCAGCAGAAGTGAGAGGCAGTCTCAGAAGGATCAACCCTCATAAAGCTACGGGTCCAGACAACATCCCAGGGAAAGTTCTGAAGGAATGTGCGGACCAGCTCTGTGAGGTGCTGGCTGACATCTTCACCACCTCACTTTCACTGGAGTCAGTTCCCACCTGCCTGAAGACTGCCACCATCATCCCAGTCCCAAAAAGCTCCACAGTGACTGGTCTGAATGACTATAGACCGGTGGCTCTCACCCCGATAGTCGCTAAATGTTTTGAGAAACTGGTCATGTCCCACATCAAGACAGCCGTCAACATCAACGAGGACCCTCATCAATATGCATACCGTGAGAACCGATCAACAGAGGACGCCATCTCCTCCGTGGTCCACACTGCTCTCACCCACCTGGATCAGAAGGACTCATACGTGCGTCTGCTCTTTGTGGACTTCACATCTGCCTTCAACACCATGATCCCCCAAACTCTGATAGACAAACTATCCACACTTGGACTAAGCCCCTCTATTTGTAACTGGGTCCTAGACTTCTTAACAGACAGACCACAGTCCGTGAAGATCCACAACTTCTCCTCCTCCACCATAACCCTCAGCACTGGCTCTCCTCAGGGATGTGTGCTGAGCCCCCTTCTGTTCACTCTGCTCACATATGATTGTACAGCCACACATCCAGGCTGTCATATTGTTAAGTTTGCAGATGATACAGCGGTGGTGGGATGCATCACAAACAATGATGAATCCAGCTACAGACAGGAGGTGGAACATCTGGAGAGCTGGTGCAAAGAGAACAACCTTCACATGAATGTGAAGAAGACAAAGGAGATGATTGTGGACTTCAGAAGGAACAAACACACCCACACCCCACTGTAATAGGTGGATCTGCGGTGGAGGTGGTCTCCAGCTACAAATACCTGGGTGTACACTGAATGATAACCTCAGCTGGAGCAATAACACCACCAGCCTGATCAAGAAAGGTCATCAGAGACTCTACTTCCTCAGACGGCTGAGACGAGCCGGTCTGAGAAGCCCAGTCCTCACCTCGTTCTACAGGTGTGCAGTGGAGAGCGTCCTGTGCTCCAGCATCAACGTGTGGCATGGAGGCTGCACAGTTGCAGAGAGAAAAGCTCTACAGAGAGTGGTGAAGGCTGCACAGAAGTCTGTGGGAGTCAGTCTCCCCACCATCACAGACATTTACACCTCCAGATGCAGAAAAAGAGCCACCTGCATCATGAAAGACCTCACTCACCCAGCACACTCACTCTTTGCACCACTCCCCTCGGGACGGAGGTTGAGGAGCATCAAATGTAGAACCACTAGACTGAGAAACAGCTTCTACCCTGAGGCTGTCAGACTCATGAATAAATAAATAATAAGAATAAACACTGCAAAATGTCACATCATACTGATACTGATCTGTTTCTTGTTGCTGCGTTCATCTGTGACCATCTGCTCATGTTCGTGCTGCTGTTTATAATGATGTTTTTCTACTACATTAGGGCTTAGTGTATTACTAGCTGATGTGATGTCTCTCTTAGTTAATCCTAGATGTTATTATTGTATTTCTCTTGCATTTGTTGTTGGATGTAACTGGGACCCTGTGTACATAATCTCGTTTTCAACACATGTACTACATGCGGTGCAAATGACAATAAATTCTCTCTGACTCTGACTCTGACTCTGAACTTGTGGAGTGTTGAGCAGAGTTTTTAGGCACATTGTCGTGGAAGGTCTCTGTCTCTGTCCCAGTTTCAAATCTTCAGAAATCTCAAACTGGTTTCCCATCAGGGCAGCTCAGAATCTCAGTTGGTAGAGTTGTCGCCTCTCAGAGAGAAGGTTGTCGGATTGAACCCCAGCCAGGGGCCCTTCTGGGTCGAGTCTGCATGTTTTCTCCATGGGTTTCCTCCCACAGACCAAAAACATGCATGTTAGTCTGATTGGTAACTAAATTGTCTCTAGATGAGAGAGTGAGTGGTTTTTTGTCTCATTTGTCTCTTTGTGTCCATGCGATGGACTGGAGACCTGTCCAGGGTGTCCAATGCCTCTCACACAGTGAGTGCTGGACATGAGCACCAGTGACCCATGTGACCCAAAAACGAAGAAGTGGGTAAAGTCAAGTCAAAGTCAACTTTATTGTCAGAACTGCAATATGTACAGGACATACACAGGATTGAAATTGCATTTCTCTCTCAGTCCCTCGGTGCAACAGTAACCATTTAAACACTAAACAATTAATAAACAAGCATAAAATGAAATAATAAAAGTTTAGTACTGTCCTGAGTTTTTTTAATAGTAGTTTTCATAGTAGTAAAAAAGTATAAAAAGTTTCACCAACACCAAAACACCAACATTTAATAAACATAATCATAAATTGAAATAGAGTGTAATACTGTCCTGAGTTTTTTCATAGTACGGTAGTTTTCCATAGTAGTATAAAAGTATAAAAAGTTTCACCAACACCAAAAATGAAATAGAGTGTAATACTGTCCCGAAGTATAAAGTATAAAAAGTACATCTATAAAATAAATGAAGGTTCTGGTAAAGATAATGGATGGATGTTTCCCCTAATAATTTTCAGTATTTTGCTCCAACCATCTTTGCTAAAACTTCAACCAGTTTCTCAGTCTCTGCTGCCACCATCATGTTTCACTACACCAGTGCTTCTCAGTTATTTTCTGTTGCCCCCCAACCAGGAAGACGTAAACATGTCACGCCCCCCCACACCCACCAATTCTCTGCTGCGACTGTAAATACTGTAGTATAATTTGTCTATAAAATTGTTATAAGTTCACCTCTGCATAACATTGTGTCCTTATTAAGATTAAAGAAAAAAAGAATATAGATCAACTTACAACAAAGAATAACTTTATTAACAATGTTATTTTAGTCTGTAACAGAAACAACTTAAAGTGCATCAATTTGCCTGAAAAAAAATTAAATTCTGATTTAAACTGTAAACATTTTTGACCATTTGATACTGGAAAATAAAATTAAAGAGTCAATAAATAATAATAAATTCAAATTGATCTGCAACATTTTAACATATAAAACACTTGACTTAAAAAAAAACAATAATGATAAAATAATTTGTGCAGATTTTTAAATTTTATTTATTTTAATCAAAATGAGGAAGTCAGGATCAATGAGTACACTCATAGATAAAACTAAAAAAAAATTGTCAAGAGGAAAGAGGGGGCAGGTGTTGCTCTCGCTTTGAGTTTACTCTTTGTTGCATGTGTGCTGAGTGACGTCCAGAGTGCATGGACATAAAACACATGCAGCGGAGGTGTCTTTGAGTTATTTATTTATTGTCTCAGCCGCAGAGGGGAGTGACACGGTTCATGCATAGCTCCCAAAACGACAAGGCGGCAATATTTGTTCATAACTTTATTATTAGTAAGTCTGAGATATACAAGCAAACAGCTGCTGGAACGCATGCGACAAAATGAGAATGGTGAAGAAGAAAAAAATACTCCCTGCGGCGCGCCCCACTATTGGAGAAGGACTGTACTTCAGTATGTGTTGTCAGCATTATGAGAGGTGGTAGATTTGCACCATCAGACCTGGTGTTGTCTGCAATCCTCCAGTTTAGCAGCATTGGCCTCCTGCCCATCAGAGTTGTGATCTGCTATGTAGTCATGAAATTACAAAACGGATCTAAAAAAGTTGGGACACTAAACAAATTGTTAATAAAAACTGAATGCAATGATGTGGAAATGACAAATGTCAATATTTTATTCGTAATAGAACATAGATGACAGATCAAAAGTTTAATCTGAGTAATTGTAACATTTTAAAGGAAAAATATGTTGATTCAAAATTTCACAGTGTCAACAAATCCCAAAAAAGTTGGGACACTAAACAAATTGTGAATAAAAACTGAATGCAATGATGTGGAGATGGCAAATGTCAATATTTTATTCGTAATAGAACATAGATGACAGATCAAAAGTTTAATCTGAGTAAATGTAACATTTTAAAGGAAAAATATGTTGATTCAAAATTTCACAGTGTCAACAAATCCCAAAAAAGTTGGGACAAGTAGCAATAAGTGGCTGGAAAAAGGAAATTGAGCATATAACGAACAGCTGGAAGACCAATTAGTCAAAAAGTCAAAGTCAACTTTATTGTCAGAACTGCAATATGTACAGGACATACACAGGATTGAAATTGCGTTTCTCTCAGTCCCTCGGTGCAACAGTAACCATCTAAACACTAAACACTAAAACATTTAATAAACATAAGCATAAAATAGTAAAAGTGTAACACTGTCCTGAGTTTTTTCATAGTAGTATAAAAGTATGAAAATTTACACCAACACTGAAACACAAACACCCCTAAAACACCAAACACCCAATGAACATAAGCATAAAATGAAATAATAAAAGTGTAATACTGTCCTGAGTTTTTTCATAGTAGTATAAAAAGTATAAAAGTATATCTATAAAATAAACTGAAGGTTCTAGTATATGTATGAGGTAGTTGATGTTGGTATAGAGGCAAAGTGGCATATGCAGTGAGGCACATAAGGCACATTGGGCATCCTTAGATAAGGCTAATCAGAGAATACTGTATATGTATCAGCAGTAGTGTAGATATTCATTCATTCAACCTTTATATAAAAGTAGTGTAAAGATATAAAAGTAGTGTAAATGTAAACAGTAGTAATAAATGTAAAACAGTAGTAATGTTAAATTAATATTACTACTAAATTTAATGTTAATTAAAATTAACACTAATTAGGTCAATTG
>JBBPBX010059844.1:0-11402 GCA_038048925.1 Garcialebias charrua
CACGTTCTGAATCAGCTAACAACTGCTGGTGCTAAAATATCACTGTCGAAGTGCCAGTGGTGCAGAACCAAGGTGGACTACGTTGGCCTACTTGTAGGTCCAGACGGAGTACAACCACAGCTGACTCGCACCCAAGGCCTTGACAATCTCAAAGTCCCCACCAGTCTCAAAGAACTACAAAGTTTTCTTGGCGTGTGTAACTACTCGAACCAGTTCATAGAGAACTATGCAGACCTTGCAAAGCCACTGACTGAACTCCTTAAGAAAGACGTTCCATTTGTCTGGACTGACAAACAGCAGCAGGCTATGGACGCTCTTATAAACAGGATCAAGTCAGCCCCTTGTTTAGTCTACCCGGACTACAACAAAGAGTTTTACTTGGAAGTGGGCTTCTCAGCTCATTGCATAAGTGCAGGTCTATACCAGATACACGACAGAGACAAACGTGTAGTAGCCTACGCCAGCAAAACGATGGCAGGCCCCGAATTGAGATTCTCAGACTGTGAGAAAGCTTTACTGACCACAGTGTGGGCAGTTAAACATTTCTCCAGCTACATTGGTGGGCAGAAAATCATTGTGGAAACACAACACCAGCCAGTGACCTTCCTTAACAGTGAACGCATCAGAGATGGTGTGGTGACAAACTCACGTGTTGCAACGTGGCTCATGGCACTTCAAAGTTTTAACCTAGACATCCGTTATGGTCAGAACAAGAAGTCTCATCTGGGGACGGACTTGGCAATCTGCCAGAAGTGTACACAAGATGTACCAGCCACCCAGCCGCCGGTTGAGGTAAAAACCCCAGTAACTGAAGACCCGAATCACCACTTCTTTGATGACAATATCTGCAAAGATATGACAACATTGTACGTGGATGGATCTTCATTCCTCCGCGACAAGATCTGCAGAGCAGGTGTTGGAGGGGTCCTCCTCCAAGGCCAAGAGCAGATAACTTTCAGCTACAAATTAGGATCTCAGACTTCTCAGTATGCTGAGATTGCAGGAATCCTAATAGCTCTCCAGATTGTAGTAGAACGCTCCATCAAGACGCTAGTCATCTGCACTGACTCTAACTATGCTCGTTTGAGTTTCGCTTGTCACCTCGCTGTGTGGAAACAGAACGGTTTCCTAACAAGCGACAGAAAAGTGGTCAAACACAAAGAGCTTTTCATAGCGTGTGATCACTTGGTGACATCACATGACTTACAGATCTACTGGAAGAAGGTTCCAGGGCATTCTAGAGTCCCTGGCGATGACAAACACTACAATGACATTGCAGACTCCTTAGCCAAAGAAGGAGCCGACGAAGGTCCTCTATGGTCCTTCGACCCCTCCTGGTTAATCGAGACTCTGCCAACACAACCTTCAGTCAGAGTTATGGCAGTCACACGTGCACAGGCCGCGGACAAACCTGCTGACAACGCAGTCTCCGTACGACCCGCACTGACTGACCCTGACATCATCCAACTTCAGAAGTCGGATCCTGCTATCAACTCCATGATACTGTATCTGACTGATCCGGACAAGAACACTCCGTCTAAAGACGAACTGGATTCCGATCCAGACCTTAAAGTCCTTTATCAGCTGCGCAAACAGCTTAAACTACTCAAGGGCATCCTGACTTTCGCTCATGGACCAACGTCCTCACCTGTGTTCGTGGTTCCCCATGACCAAAGGGGGGTGATGTTAGTTCATGCCCATGATCTCCCGTCCGCAGGACACAAAGGAGATAAAGCCACGCTGACGGCATTAAAACAAATTGCCTATTGGCCTGGAATGAAAAAGGATGTCAAGGACTACATTGAAGGGTGCGTGGTCTGTGGCCAGTTTCAGCCAACCAGACCACTTCACAGAGCACCACTGCAAAGCAGAGGCATTGCATTCCCATGGTCTGACCTCCAGATCGACTGGGTTGGACCACTCACTAAGAGCTCTAGAGGAAATAAATATTTTCTCACGGTAACCTGTGCATTTACCAAATGGGTAGAATGCCTACCAGCTCCTAACGACACAGCACAAACAACTGCTATGTTGTTAATGAATCATATATTCTCAAGGTTTGGACTTCCCCTTCGGGTGAACTCAGACCAAGGTACACACTTCACAGGTGAAGTGATGAAAGAACTGTGGAAGACGCTAGGCGTCAAGGCCAACTTTCATGTCGGCTACCACCCACAGGCTTCAGGCCAAGTTGAGAGAGCAAACAGAACTGTGGTGAGTATTTTGAAGAAATACGTGGCTGCAAACCACAAGGACTGGGATGTGAAACTCCCTCTGGTCCTCATGGCCATAAGAGCCACTCCACACACATCAACTGGCATCTCTCCCTTCGAGATGATGACCGGTCGACAGATGACTCTCCCTCTACACCTGTTGTACCAACCAGGCGACGCCGTCATGGCGACAGCCTACACTACACAACAATACATGAAAGATTTGAATGTACACCTCAGAAACACTTTTGCTTTCGCCCAGAAAAACCTGGAAAGGTCCGCTGAAGGACGCAAGGCGTACTATGACCAGAAGGCCTCTCACAATGAACTCCAAGTGGGAGACAGAGTCTGGTACTATACGTTCGCCCCAGCAACCGGGAAAGGAGAGTCCGGGACCGGAACTCTCGCCCGCAAACTAATGCCCAGGTGGACTGGACCTCATCTGATAACAGACAAAGTGTCCTCAGTCGTCTACGAGATCAAAATCAGCAAAGGCCGCAAAGAGCCAATTGCTAAATGGGTACATCGAAATCAGATCAAACCTTACAAGGCGTTCAATGACTCCACAAAAGACAAAGATCTCACAAACTCACCGACTTCATGGGATAATAAGGTCGTCCAAACACAAGTTAGTAAATAAACTAATCAGGTTTAAACTACCATATTTCCCACCCTATAAGTCGCATTGTCCAACTTGAACTTAGAAACGCTAAGTCCAACACCCACAACAAAAACTAATCTTAACAACCATTTAAATCCACAAGATTTAAGTTGACCTCGGTCATAAAGTTGAGACCTGTTTTCTTGTGTGTTGCACTTTGGAATCTGACGACAAGAGTGTGTCGAAGCAGTGAAACGTTGTTTCCTTGTTGTTTAGTCATTACTGTTGTCATTATTTGAGATATTGTTGTGGTTCTGGACACTCCCAGCCAAAAAAGGTTTTGTATTAACATTGATTAATGCATAAGATGGATCTAACTATGCCAACATGCAGTTCGTTTTGTTAAATCTCAACCGTTGAAGAGTCAATGTAGTTTAAAGCTACTCAAGGTACCATAAACTACACTGGCCTCACGATTTCTAAATTGAACCGATTCGATCGTTTCTATTCTAGATTATCTATTCATTTTGATGAGTCTCGCCATAGACTTCAAAATTTATTAGGTACACCAAATCCTACGTCGTTCGTCTAAAAGACAACAGACATTTAGATCAAACTATATTTCATTTTTCTACTTTAGTTTAACCTAAACTAAGTAATGAATGGAGGAATAGTTTGGAATTAGAGGCCTTCGTTACAGAAGCCCTCCAAAATTCTATAGGTATAGATCCCTATATCTAATTTACAGAATTGATCCACCCCTTAATTGGTAATTATAGCTGATCTAAACCATGATAGCTTACATACCAGGTGCATATAGGTAGGGCCTAATGTAAAATCCCAATCATAAGCCCACCTAAAACCACATAATTGCATGACACATAGAACCAGAGTGGCACTGACTGGAGACCAACCAGCCAACAACCTTCGATGTGGGGACCTGCAGCTCCAACGCTTGGTCTTCAACCTTCATCCAAGGATCGCCTCCTCTGCGTCAATCGAGGGATCCCCTCTACATGCTGATTATGAAAACAATTGTTGCTGATCAATCAACAAAACTAATCGTTGTGGATTTACTGCTGTGGGATTACCGCTGTGGATTATAAGACTTTGTTTTCCAAAGGATCACAGACTTTGTTTTCCAAGAGTTAACAGACTCAGTTTTCCGAAGGGATTAAAAGCTTACTCGCAATGGGATTACCTCCGAACAGTATGAAATTTCCAAAACTTTATGGGATTATAATTTTTGATTTTTCTTTTCCACTTGCTGGATTACTTCAAGATCAAAGACAGTTCAAGGTTTCCTTTCGTGTTGGACCCCATCCCCAAGGACTGGCGATGGCTTCCAAAAGGGGGGAGATGTAGTGGACATGACCTTGTCCACTTTTAAGACACCTGTGTACTTTTGAACTGTCCAGTGATGACCTTTACTGACCACTCAGTAAAGCAAGACATTTACTACATAATCATTCATTTAGCTATAATCTGATAAATATAGTCACCAAAAGAGACTATTTCTATCTTTGATTTTATTCTAATGTGATCAAAAGAATAACTTTTGTCATTTTCATGATGTGTGCTTTTTAAGCTGTGTTATTCTGTGAGAGTTAAACTGTGTCCACTGCTGTGTTAAAGGGAAATATCGGGTCACAGAGACCCGACTGTTCTGTTTAGAAATAAGAAGACAGTTTAATCAGTTGTTTTTCATTGAACAAGGCTCCAGCTTTCTCTGTCTGTTCCTAAACAAATCTCCCTCTGCTGCTGCTTGTTAACCTTGGGTTTGATAAGACAAATGAACTCCTCGACTGGTCCTTCCTTAAGTACTAGTCTAAGCTGTGCTGAAACGCTTCAGTGAGTTGCTGGGAACTTCAAAAGAGATGTGAACTTTCCCAAGAGCTGGACACGTGTGGTCAAGAGCTAACGACCGGCGTCTTCAGCTAAGGACTGATAACAGGCTGTTATGAGTCTACTTCGAACAAGCCGAGCTCAAAAACTTTGTTTATTCCCTCCTGGAATAAGTTTATCTTGAAGTCAGAGGCCTGAAGCTGACATATTCTCTGATGACCAACGCGGAAGCCAGGAGACGTTGAAACGTAAACTAAAACCAGTTTTGGACGTGCTGAGACTAAAGGACTCTGTGCATCTGAAGGCTGGTGTCTTCCCTCTTACCGGGCTGTCGTCAAAAGGTAAAGGAGCTGTTTACAAAACGTACCTGGATTTTAGCAGAAGTCTGATGGGAAGTGTCACTCTGGTCTCATGCTCAGGATAATGTTCTTCTTAATTCTTTCCTCCTATTTCTTTTCCCTCTCAACCTAAGCTGGAAACTATATTTTTAAGCTAAAAGAGCCCACAGACTAAATATGCTTAACATCTAATATTTATGTCTGTTGTGTTAAATTTAAGTGTGCTGACGTATTTGAATTGAAAGAAAGTGAAATCATGTCAATCAAGTGTAATGGTGTTAATTTAGTTGATTTATTTTAAATAAATGATAGTGTCTCTTTGACATATCAAACTAAGTTAACGTGTCCATTGTCACTTAATGGCTCTGTTTATTTATCCATCATAAAGATCACAGAAATATTGAATAAACTGAAAAAGAAGAGAATCCGTGAACATTTACTATTCAATCTGAATAAGTAGATTAATTAAGGATAAAGAGGTCAGTATTAATATTGACCCCCCCTTTAACCCCTTTACACCCGTGACCCAAAATGGAAGAAGCGGGTAAAAGATAATAGATGGATGGATGTTCTTGCTGTACCTCGGTGCAATGATAATAAAGTTTATTCTGATTCTGATGGATGGATTTGCTAAAATTGAATAGTTTTTATTTGATACTATTTCTAGCTTAATATGTGATTCTTGACCTGCCATTGTGTATCTGTTCCTCTCAAACCCCGCCGGTCGAAGCAGATGGCCGCTTGCCCTGAGCCTGGTTCTGCTAAAGGTTTCTTCCTCATGAGGGAGTTTTTTTCTTTCCACTGTCATCTTCATTCTTGTTCAATATGAGAGTTCTGCGATGGAGTTAAACTCAAAGCAGTCTGCTCCTCAGATAAATAGTATTAATTTCTTATTTTTATGTGACCAGAGACAACTTTTGTTGTGACTTGGCGCTATATAAATAAACTGAATTGAATTGAATTGAAATTCGTGTTTCATTCAAATTTGTCGATTATTTGCAAGAATTTGGATTTTCCCTTGGAATTAATGAAGTAAATGTCTCTTTATCTGGGCTAGTTTGGTAATATACATACAAATGAATATATACACACATATAAACATGCACAATCACAGGCAACAACAACAAAATATGGTTTGCCTTTGCAATTTGGTGGCAAGTGATAATGAAACCATCATAATGACTTGCATTTTCTTAAAAACAAAAAGAAAACTTTTTTTTAATTGGTTAGTTTGTTTGAGTTCAGATGGGTTTTCAGTTCAGGATGTACTTTGTACTTTTTTTTTTTTTAAATTTAAATATATATATTTCATACCTGGGTCAGAAGAGAGGACACTTGTCCTCCATGTGGTTTCTTCTGACACATGGGATTTGTGCTTAAGGCCGGAGGCTTTACAGAGACTTTTAAATGTGCTCTGGAGTTTGTTCATGGCTCTCTGCTTTATTTCCCTTGAGACACCAGACTTTATTAGAATTAATCTTGAAGAATGTGTAGAGAAAAATCTATCAGACTGTCTCCAAGCTGTCACTGTAGACTAAAGAACATTAATAGTCATGGGTTTAATTCTCCAACAACTGGAGAGAAAATGATAGAAAATGTGTTCAATGGGGACCACATTTTCAACATATCAGTAGGTAAATGTCCCTAAAGTAAGAGCCCAAGGAAAACTTCCAGTTACCTTATGTAACACTGCTTCTCAGAGTAGCAGGAGTTAGATGTCTCATTATGGGATGCAACTCCCCTGCTTATTCCTCAGAAGTACTTCGCTCATTGTGCCAATCTTGATGCTACGTCTGCATCACCTACCCTTTAAGTAGCTTGTGCATCAACATAGCATCATTTAAAATAAGTAGCTCTTCTCGCTTTGCCCAGTATGAAGGGTTGTCTGGTAAGACATCTCAATCATGTTACTCTGAGAAGTGAGTTTACACTAGTAACCTACTAGTAACCTAGTTCTCATTTTTTGCATTAGTTTCAAAGTCTGATGGGCAGAGCTTTTTTTTTTTTTTCATTCAACCTTTATTTAGACAAGTTAATCTAGGGCCCGGGGACTCATTTACAAGAGAGACCTGATTTCTTAACAAAGAATGATGACAACAATGGACAACAACGACAACAATAAACCATAAAATAGGCATACAAATAAAAAAAAATCTTCTTTTTTTTTTTTTTTACAAATCAAAACAAAATAGTAACTAAAAGAACAATCAAGAGCTTAATTTACAAACTGATTGATGCCAGAACACAATTAACAGGCAGTCCGGATGGGGGAGGGGGGTGTCTGTGGGTCCTCCCAAAGAAAATTTGGAATAAAATATAAAATAGATGCCATTTACTGCATTCTGGTGTATTTTAATTGGTTGTTTGTTAAACATCTTTGTGGATTTAGAAAAGGCATATGACAGAGTGCCGAGGGAGAATATGTGGTATTGCAAGAGAAAATCTGGAGTGGCAAAGAAATATGTTTGACTGGCACATGACATGTATGAGGACAGCAGGACATGTTAGACTGACACAGGACATGTATGAAGACAGCAGGACATGTTAGACTGGCACAGGACATGTATGAGGACAGCAGGACATGTTAGACTGGCACAGGACATGTATGAAGACAGCAGGACATGTTAGACTGGCACAGGACATGTATGAGGACAGCAGGACATGTTAGACTGGCACAGGACATGTATGAGGACAGCAGGACATGTTAGACTGGCACAGGACATGTATGAGGACAGCAGGACATGTTAGACTGGCACAGGACATGTATGAAGACAGCAGGACATGTTAGACTGGCACATGACATGTATGAGGACAGCAGGACATGTTAGACTGGCACAGGACATGTATGAGGACAGCAGGACATGTTAGACTGGCACAGGCGCAGGACAGTGGTGAGATGTGATGTATGACAGATCGCTTCAAGGTGGAGGTGGAACTGCATCAAAGATCAGTTCTAAGCCACGTCTTGTTTGCACTGGTGATGGACCAATGAGGTTATATATTAATCCCCATGGACTATGATGTATGCAGATGACATTGTGATCTGTGGTGAAAGCAGGGAACAGGTGGAAGAGAACTTGGAGAGGTGGAGGTATGCACTTGAAAGAAGAGGAATGAAAGTCGTCAGCGTAGTAAGACAGAGCCCATGTGTGTGAATGAGAGGGAGGCTGGTGGAACAGTGAAGCTACAAGGATCAGAGGTCACAAAGGTGCAGGACTTCAAGTACTTGGGGATCACTGTCCAGGGAAATGGTGAATTTGGTGAAGAAGTGAAAAATAGAGTCCAGGCAGGATGGAGTGGATGGTGAAAAGTTTCAGGAGTGATTTGTGACAAAAAGGTGTCAGAAAAGGTCAAAGGAAAGGTTTACAAGACAGTGGTGAGACCAGCTATATTGTATGGTCTGGAGACAGTGTCATTGACAAAAAGACAGGAGAAAGAACTGGAAGTAGCAGAAATGAAGATGCTGAGGTTCTCCTTAGGAGTGACAAGGATGGATAAGATCAGGAATGAGATAATCAGAGGTACAGCACATGTTGAACAACTGGGAGATAAAGTTAGAGAGGTCAGACTGAGATGGTTTGGACATGTCCAGAGGAGGGACAGTGGGTATATTGGTGGAAGGATGTTAGAAATGCAGCTGCCAGGAAAACTCAAAGAAGAAGGCCAAAAAGGAGATATATGGATGCAGTTAGAGAGGACATGGAGGTAGTTGGAGTGAGGACAGAGGATGCAGAGGACAGAGTGAGATGGAGGAGGATGTCTCACTGTGGCGACCCAAGAAGAGGGAAAAGCTAAAAGAAGAAGAAAACTGTCTAGCTAACCAGGTGAGCTGTGAACTGGAACAAAACAAGCAGCATAATATCACCTCAGCAAACACTCATTCATGTTGAAAGCTACAGTCACGAGTAGCAGGTCTTTTTGTCGTTTTGGCTTTGTTTTATTTCAAGAAAATGAAGAAGCAGAGAATAGAGGGCATTGCAACCATTATACAAAGTACGTGAAGGGTCCCCCCACATTACAAAAACGTTCATTTGGACCCTCCCCCACGCACACACACACACTTTTACTATGAAACATTAGTTCAGTCTGCACAGTTTCTCTTTCTTCATGAACAATTCATTCCACTTGATTAATAGGAGAATACTCAAACCACTAAAAGTCCACTACATGTTTTCCTGGTTACCTACAACTCCACCAGCCAGTAGTATGCGTGTTTCTGTGCATCTCCTCCCGCCTCAAGAGAGAACACTCGCAGGTGGAGGAGGTGGAGACACCTTTGTGTTGCTCACTTGACAGCTAGTGAGCTTAGTGTGGGCAGTTGTTGACTGGGGGTTGATCATAAACATATATACATGGTTAGGAGGATGCTTGAGAGAAGTGGAGCACTACGTCTGTAGCATAATTAGCTTAGCAGTAACTGTGACGCTGTAAGATGCTGCAGGTGTAAGAGACGCTGTGTGTTCAGGTGCATTAAAGCTGAAATTTCTTTAAAACCCCACACCTTGTTGTCCTCAAGCTTCATGAGAAATATCCTTTAGATTAGTAGTGTTGAAAAAACCTCTAGTGGTGATGTTTTTATTTCTTTATAAACCCAAATAGTGCCGATGTGAGGTTGTGCATTTCTGTGCATTAAAGTTGAAATGTCTTTAAAACCCATAACTGAATTTACACAAAACTTGGTGAGAAACCTGCTTTAAATAGAATTAAAGTAAGGAAATCTAGATGAAATTATGTTTTTGTGCACATTTTTGCACGACACGTTGCGCATGCCCGCACTCGCGTGTGTGCGTGCACATACACACATTATAGTGTCCCCCTCACATTACAAATGCTTCTGACGCCCATGGAAGGACGGGTGGTTCATATTGATGTACAGTACACAACATTATAAACCACCACCAGTCTTAAAACATGCATGTTAGGCTGCCTTCAGCCCCCCTTGCAAAAGAGATCTGTGACCTCAATGGGGTTTGACAGGTTAATAAATAACACTACAATCCTGCTGAAAACAACAAGACTGCCATATTAATTCAATGAGAAGGTAATTAAAAATAACTTCATCAGCAGGTACTTCCAGAGAATGAATAGAAACCGACAAAGTTTAAGAAAAGGCCTGTGTTTGTGTGGTGAGAGGAGTCATGTCATGACCAAGACCTGTCAAACGCAGAGACTGTAAACTTGTGTCAAAACCCCCTTGTAGCAAAGATCATTCCTATGCAACATGAGTACCAAATGAAGCAAATACGTAACAGAGACCTGACCTCACCAACCCACTGAGATAACAGGTATTATCAAAGACCAAAACCAGGCCAAGCTGCTGATGCTGGTCATGGAGCTGGACCAGAACCCTCTCCAACTTTCTTATTTTGTTACCTCTGGAGGGAAGGTGATTGTAACCTTATATCCTGTGCATAATTATGAAGTGATAACACCTGTAGTTTGATTTTTTTTAAACATGAAATGAGGAGTATGTATGTCTGATCTGTTTATGCATATTTTAACAAGTTCATTAATATCCCATGCACTCACAAGTCAGAGACCCTTGTGGTGGACTATTTTACTAGAGACTCTTAATTTTTTAATTTATTTTTAGAGTTCAGACATTGTGTGTTTTTTTAAAGGTTCAGTCTGCAGTTTCTGTAGAACTGCAGAACTTAGAAAAAATTTCAACAGGCAAAGCATTCTGATCCCTCCCCCTCAGAGCCATATATGGCTCTGCTCTCCCATGGTCTGTTGGAATTCAAATTCAAGCTCTGTTTTTATTGGCTGATTCAAATTCAAGCTCTGTTTTTATTGGCTGATTACAAACTCTGTTTTTATTGGCTGGAAAACGGCGGGTCACCTTTTCTTTTTAGAAATGCTTATTTACCACCTGGAGAAGCAAGGGGACAATATATATATATTTTTTTTTTCAGAGATTACCTGGCTAACATCAGTCTGTCAGGAGATAGTGACAGAGTGAAGAAATATGTTTATAAAAAATGTTACATACTGCAGCTTTAAAGTACAACTTTAAATACACAACATTTTAAAAATATTTCTCACCCTAAATATAATTTGCCTGCACGCACAAAAATATAATTTTGGCTCCTGGGTTGTTCCTGAGATTTGAGTCATTCTTTTTATATATGTAGTACCAGAAAACGCATGTGCTGGGTTACACCTAATGTTAACAATGACCCCACTCCCTTCCTACAGCTTAGAGGAGTATGAAGTTTACAGCCTGCATCTCCCTGAGGTCTGCAACATCAAAGGTCATCTTGTCATTATTTGGCTAATTTAGCAGAGAAACAGCAGTTTTAATTCAAAATCCTGTTCATTCAGAGGGCCTCTGGTGCTCGCACACTGACCACTGACTCCGGACCATGTCAAACAGGTAAAAGCGAGCGTTGGACCTCACAGAAA
>JBBPBX010059845.1:11168-21633 GCA_038048925.1 Garcialebias charrua
TTGCAGGTTAAATATTTAGGTCCGAGGTAAATATTTATTTAGCAAATTAAATATTTAAGTTACTACCTAAATATTTAGGTAGTAAAGATTTAGTTAGTATACTAAACATTTAGGTGTAAATTAAATATTTAATTTATACCTAAATGTTTAGTTTACTACCGGTAACTAAATATGTAGGCATAAATTAAATATTTAAGTTACACCTAAATATCTTCCGGTAGTTAGTAAACTAAATAGTTATCTTGCAAGTTAAATATTTAGTTTGTTAACTGAATATTTAACTTGTAAATTAAATATTTAGTTGGGAACTATGACATTTACTTGTATGAATAACATGGTGAAAATATGACTTGGAAAAAAAAACCAAATTTTTTCTTATTAAAAGCTAAATAAACCAAATTGTCGATGATCATTTTTGACTGTGCAACTTTACAAATGGCACCCCATACATGTAAACAATGCATTTGGATTATTTTATCTGAATACATTTCAATCCAATAAAAGAATGTAAATTTAGCTAGTGTATTCCAGCTTCTGCGCAGAATGTTCACTGTTTTTTGTAAAGTCTGAGATAATAATAATAATAATAATTAATTCAATTTATAACGCACTTTTCATTACTGAAAATCTCAAAGTGCTACACATATATTGAATGCTACACACATTCATAAACCGGTGGCGGCAGACTACCATGCAAGGTGCTTTCCAGTCCTACCGGGAGCAATTCAGGGTTAAGTGTCTAGCCCAAGGACACAACGACACATGGTGCGGGTCCCGGGAGTCGAACCGCCAACTTTCCGATCGGGAGACGACTGCCATTACCACTACGCCACGGCCGCCCTAAGATAAGAGATAAACTGACGCTGAGATAAACAGAATCCGTTTTGTTTGGTGTTTCCTCAGAAACGTCTCAGCACAAAATAATAAACCGTTCAGATGACCTGACTGAAAATGGTTGGATTTTGAAACTGGATTATTGAGCATGGACTTTGGTATCTGGATGAAGTGATAAGAGTAGGGAGGAGAAAGTGGTGATCGGAGCAGCCCTGAATGGACATGTTGGTGAAGGAAACAGAGGGGATGATGAAATGATGGGTAGGTTTGGTGTCAAGGAAAAACACCAGGAAGGACAATGGTGGTGGATTTTATGTTTGTTTATGTTTATGTTTATTAAATTTGTTCATTTTTTTACAGAAGAAACAATACAAGACAATCTCATTAAATGATAGTGTACAAAATGTAAAAAAATGAAAGGTAGCAGAAAGAAGAATAAATCTTATTATATCTGCCCCTTACTTACAACAATCAGATTAAACAACAATAATCAGCCATGTAAACAATAATAATCTTCAACCAACTTTTTCAACAATCAGATTTAACAATAATAATCTTCAACCAACAGTACAAAATGACTAACTCTTTCTAATTTTCTAATTGATACAATACACATTACGCTATTTCATATATTTTTTTAACACATTTGTTTTGATCATTTTTTTAAATGTAAACATTGACTTGGCATTTTTAACTACATTCTCCAAGCCATTCCATAATCTAATTCCCTGGATTGAGGTAGAACGTCCCTTCAAACTGGTTCTGAATTGTGGTTTTACAAACAACTCTGTCCCCTTAAGATTATAACAACTTTGTCTTTTAGGGGCGGCCGTGGTGTAGTGGTAATGGCAGTCGACCCCTGATCGGAAGGTTGGAGGTTCGAATCCCGCATCCGCCCACCATGTGTCGTTGTGTCCCTGGGCAAGACACTTAACCCCGAGTTGCTCCCGGTAGGTCTGGATGGCGCCTTGCAAGGCAGGCTACCACTACCGGTGTATGAATGTCTGAATGAATGGGTGGATGGCTGGTATTGTAAAGCGCTTTGGGGCTCCTCACAGGGGGCTGGAAAGCGCTATATAAATAAGCTCCATTTACCATTTACCATTTTAACAAAGTGTATTTGGATATTTAAAGGTAATGCATTATTTTGAGCTCTATACATAACTGATAAGATATTATAGTCTACCAAATCATGGAACTTCAATAACTTTAGGTGATAGAATAATGTACTTGATGGATGACGATAATGCTTTCTAGTGATAATTCTTACAGCTCTTTTCTGTAATACAAAAATAGGTTTTGTGATTGTTTTACACGCATTCCCCCAAACATCAATGCAATAGATTAAGTGTGGAACAATGATTGTGTTATACAACAAATATAGAGCTTTATCATTTAATAGGTCTCTGACTTTGTACAGTACTGCAATCGATTTAGCTATTTTTATTCTTACAGAATTTATGTGTTGTTTCCATGTCAGTTTGTCATCAATGATAACACCCAAAAACTTCACCTCACTCATTCTACAAATCTCAACATCCTCAATTTTGAGTGGAACATCAACAGTTTTCTTTTTATTACCGAATATCATGTAATTAGTTTTCTCTAGATTTAATGATAATTTATTTATTTTAAACCAAGTTTGTATCTTGACAAATTCTGTCTTTATCAATTCCAACATTTGTTCTATATCTTCACCTAAACAGAAAAAAGTGGTATCATCAGCAAAAAGTACACATTTAAGGAGTCCTGACACATTTACCAAGTCATTCACATATAAAATAAAAAGCTTTGGTCCAAGTACAGAGCCTTGGGGAACTCCACATGTGATATTACAGAGGTCAGATCTTACATCATTTATTTGTACAAATTGTTTCCTATCTTTTAAGTAGCTAGATACCCACTGTAATGCTGGTCCTCTAATACCATATTTGTTCAGCTTTTCAAGGAGAATGGTGTGATCAATAGTATCAAATGCTTTTTTTAAATCAACAAAAATACTGATACAATATTGTTTTTGATCGACAGCAGTAGTTATTTGTTCCATTAATTCCATGAGAGCCATTGATGTAGAGTTTTTTGATCTAAACCCATACTGACTGTTGCTTAGAATATTTTGTTTATCTATAAATTGGTCTAGTCTGTTTACAAATAGTTTTTCAAGAATTTTTGAAAACTGTGGTAACAAGGATATAGGTCTATAATTGTTGAATACACATTTATCACCATTTTTAAAAAGAGGAACGACCTTAGCTACTTTCATATTATCTGGAAATATTCCTGTTGAAAATGATAAGTTACATATGTATGTGAACGGCTCAATAACATGGCTCATTATGTCCTTCACAAACATCATATCCATGTCCACCCAGTCTTTCGATCTCTTGTCTGTAAGATGTTTTACTACATTCATTATTTCCTCTTTGTTAGTTCCATTTAGAAAAATACTATTTGCACAACCTGTAATTGAGTGGGTCACATTTTTATCTACTTTTGGTATCTTAGCTGCAAGGCTTGATCCAACATTCACAAAATATTGATTAAATTCATTTACAATTTCATTTTCATCATGAATTTCATCGTCGTCTTTTACAAAATATTTTGAAATACCAGTTTTTGCTTTATGATACTTCAGGACACTATTCATTACTCGCCATGTTGCTTTCATATCACCATTCTTTCTTTCTTCTTCTTTCGGCTTTTCCCTGCGTTAGGGGTCACCACAGCGATATAGTCGCATGAAGATTTGGCAGTTGTTTTTACGCCGGATGCCCTTCCTGACACAACCACAGACCACCGAGCAACCACAGCCCTCTGTGTGGAGCAGAGAGCTGATATCTAGGGTTCCCGGGGGAGCAGATGGTGTGGGTTAAGGGCCTTGCTCAAGGGCCCAGAGTGGGGCAGATGAGGGTGGAGACAGGTGTGACCGCTTCACTTATCCCACCCACATCTTTGATGTTGTCGGTACCGGGGCTTGAACCGGCGACCTTCCGATCACAAGCGCACCTTCTTAACCTCTGCGCCACCACTCCTCTTATTCTAATAATTTACTATAATATTCTTTCTTATGTTTCCTTATAATCCCCACTAATTTATTTTTATACTTTTTATATTTTTCTTCAGCGCTCTGACTTCGCAATTTCAAGAAACATGAATACAAATAATTCTTTTTTTTACAAGCATTTCTCAACCCTTTTGTCATCCATGGTTGATCAATCGTATTTCTCTTTGTGTAATTTGTTTGCACACAATTCTTTTCGTACAGAGCTTCCAGGATATTCATAAACTCATCATATGCTCTGTTCGCATCATCAACATACACATTATTCCAGTCTTGTTTATCTAGATCCTCTTTCAGTTTTTCCAAAACTTTTTTTGACGTGTTTATGATCTTTTTCTTCATTGCGACTGCTTTTGTGATGCTTTGATCATTTTTATAGATTGTGAAAACTGGTAAATGATCACTTAGATCGGTCGTTAAGATACCACTTATCACGTCCCCATTTGTTATATTTGTGAAAATATTATCAATTATTGTGGCACTATGAGTTGTAATTCTTGTTGGCTTTGATATCACTGGATACATATTTAAACTGTACATTGAGTTTATAAATGTGCTTATGTTATTTGAATCTGTTTTATTTCCCATATCAATGTTAAAGTCTCCACACAAAAAAACATTTTTATTAAAACTCTTCTCCATTAGCTCCAAGATTTTATCCGTGAATATTTCTATATTTGCTCCTGGTGATCTATATACACAACTTATTATTATGTTTTTATCATTTTTGTTTATTATTTCTATTGTTATCATTTCCATAATATTATCAACTGTTATTGACATTTCATTATTTAATTTACATTTTATTTCATTATTGACAAACAGAGCGACTCCACCACCTCTTTTATTATTTCTGTTCATATGATATAATTCATACCCCTCGACGTGAATATTACTTGTGTTATCATCATTGAGCCATGTCTCTGACAGCGCTATTATTGTAAAAGTTCTATTTAATTGTTTTAAGTAATCTGTTATTTTGGATATGTTTGCATTTATACTTCTGCTATTAAAGTGAATAATAGAGAGAACTCCTTTTGATATATTGATGTCATTAAACTGCTCTTCATTATAATATTCGCTATCTTTTATTACAGGGAAAAAATTTGCATCAATCACATTTTCAACATTATATATTTTAGGTTCTGAGTCTTCGTATGTTGTCATGTTCTAATGTATTTGTTCATTTCACTGTATATTTTATCCATTTGTAATTTTTCATCTCCTGAATTCATCCAGATCCGTCAGCTCTTTTATCATTTTAGGCTGAGACCCTTCCTTTGTTTTGATAAAGACGTATCCATTTCTTGTCCATGTTGAATGTATTATTTTTTTTTTGCTTTTTAACCACCTTGCTTCCTTTGCAATTTTTCCATTTTTTTGGTAAGATGTTCATTTATGTAAACGTCTGTTCCCTTCAGATTTCTTCTATTTTGCATAACATAGTTTTTTGTATACCTGCTATAGAACTTGACGACTACTGACGGTTTGAATCTTGGTGAATTACTGGGCAGGGTGTGACAGAACGAAATGTCCCCATAGTTTATGTTAATGTTTCTTTCCTGTAAGAAAGTAACTACACGTTCGTCCAGAGTCTCTTGTTCTTCCTGAGATGCATTCTCAGTTTGGTCTTCGTTGGTAAGATTTCTTGCATTTGTCTGACACTTACTAATATCAAGTCCTGAGATCACCACGTTGTCTTGCTTTGTGTATTGTTCTAAGTCCTCTATTTTTTGTTCCAGTTCAGCAATTTTATTGTCTTTGCTAATTATCAGTCCTTTCAGTTCTTTTATTTCTTTCACCAGTTCGGCCTGGGAATCCATTTTTTTTGTTAAGTTTTCTATTTGTCCACTCATAAAGTTGAGTGATTCTTTAAATTCTTGCATTTCTACTGAGTTGTTTCCCTCCGGGTCTGGTGATTTTTGTCCTATATTTCTCATATTTGCAGAGACTGGTGACCTTTGTCCTTTACCTCTCGTCATACTTGCAGAGCTTGTAATCTAATGGTAGCAGGTCTCTGGTTTGTTTGCTGAACCACGTGGCCCTTCCACGAGGCTCACAGGCCTAACGATGGTGGCTCTGGACCAGCAGTGCACAACTTAGCAGTGCAGCACCCAGATCAGCAGTTATTAGAACAGAACTCACGGTTTCAGCAGCCTGCAGCAATCAGCTCTCTTATCCGAAGAGGTTTTGCTCACTAGATCCGATGTAGCCCAGTTAGCACAGCACGTAGCTTCAGCTCCAATAGCTCCCGGCGCAGCTCCGACACCAGCCTGGTCCCAGGCGGTGGTCCTCTGGCTCACCCACGACGCTCGGCCCAGCTCGAAGCCCCAGGTGGCGTTCACGGCTCTCGGCTCACTCGCGGCGCTTGGTCCAGCTCAAAGCCCCAGGTGGCGTTTACGGCTCTCGGCTCACTCGCGGCGCTTGGTCCAGCTCAAAGCCCCAGGTGGCGTTTACGGCTCTGGGCTCACTCGCGGCGCTCGGTCCAGCTCAAAGCCCCAGGTGGCGTTCACGGCTCGTGGTCCAGCTCAAAGCCCCAGGTGGCGTTCACTGCTCGCGGCCCAATCGCGGCGCACGGACCAGCTCAAAGCCCCAGGTGGCGTTTAGGCTCTCGGCTCTCTCGTCAGCCTGTAGCAACAATCCCCAACTCCGTGTTGTTTTGCCGCATTAGCTTTTAACAGCAGCACATGGCTAGCGTTAGCTTGTAGCCTGTATTCTCCACTCCCAGCTTTGTTGTTTTCTTTCGCTGCAACAAAGCACCTCCAGCGTGCCGGCCCGCGTTTCTTCGTAACAACCAGCGTATTTTTCCGGTTTATTTGTTCACGAAGCCCGCAGCTCCGCAGCTACGGCACCCGGTTACAGTGACCCAGCTCGGTTAGCTTTGATTAGCCCGGTTTGTTGCTACGCTAAGCTAACTCTCAGCAAAAACTCACGGACACGTTGGCTTGTAGATTCATAATTCTGGATCGCATGTTCCAGTCCAATTTCCGCAGCTTTTTCAGCACTCCTCTCTGCACATCCAGCGCAAAATACTGCGGGTACAAGATCTCCAAAATACTCTTTTGGAGGTAGTATTGGCAGGAGCCCGACTAAAAGCGTTCTCTCTGCTCAGCCGCCATCTTGAAACCCCCAAGAGATTTTGCCAAGAGAATGAAAATGGCTGTAGTCAACGCATATTTACAAAAGACGGAGGAACATAGAATGACCTATGAGAGGGAAGGCAGGAGTACCACCTGATCTAAGTGTACATGTAGATTCAGATAAAATTCTGCAAACTGGGGAGTAGATATGTGAGTAATCCAGCGACAGTATGCACAAATAGATATATTACACCAATAAATGAGCCAAAAGAGAATAACAAATAAAAACAAGGAATTCCTTCCCATTTCAGCCTCAGAATGGAGAACCTCGTCTCCACATGTGAAATTCAACTTCAAAAGATTTGTTCCTTAGTGCTGTTAGTGTAATTGCTTTTTGCCTCCAGCACTGAAACACAATGTCTCAGGTAATAAGAGCTGCTTTTCCTCCCAAGTGTTGTAGTCTGACACTGGTGAGATCCTTTTTTGCATTATTTTATCCAGTAGGTAAAATATGACAATCTTTGTCAGTGAGAATAGCTCTGTCTTCTTTATTATTTCTATTGCAGCAGCTGGGAACTATATTTACTCCATGCCGTCTTTTTACAGATCCATCTCATTAGTTTTCTTCCCTCCGCAGAACTTTCTGTCTCACCCCCTTCTCATTAAGCTCCAATGCAAACTATATCAGTCAGCAGGGCTGATGTTCAGATTATAGCGAACTCTCGGGACAGAGGCCACTCGTCCCAATGAGATAAAGAATTGTAGACTTAACTCTGTCCTTTCTTATATACCAATCAAGTAGATAAATAAAGATTTAATTAAGAAATGATTCTCTATGGGGTTTAAGGGCTTGGGGGCTGGTGGCTGGGTGGGGGAAGGGGGTAAAAGCACACACTTTGGATATGAGAGGCAATACTCAACCTTTTCCAATGACATAAAGCACAATAAAGGAATATTTATTAAATATCTGAATGCCTGGAGGCTGATGAACATCATTTTTAACATTCATAATGAAAAAAAAATCCATTAAAAAGAAAAGAAGTCGTTCTATCGCGGGCGGCCATTACAAAAAAATAAATGAATCAATTCAATTATTTTGCATTTTATCACCTCTTCCAAAGAGCAGAATGCATCTTATTGGTGCAGCATCAAGATTAATTGCCATGGAAAATAATTTGGAGAGTAATTCTCATCAAAAACAAAATTACCTTTAGCTTTATCAGGATGAGTCAGAGAGGCGGTGTCTGTTGTGTGAACGTCCGCTTTCTGTGGCTGCTCCTCCGTGGGCAGAAACCCTCTGACACAATCCAATCTGTTATGCAGGTTGCTATTAATTTCAATGATTTGAAATGCCAGGATGAAAAATTAATCTCAACTGGTTAGTCATGTACGCTTAATGAAAATGACAAATTGAATAAATAAAAATAACCAAACAAAGTTGAAGTTATTGTGTTTGAGGAGAAGTGGGGTGCAAAAATTAATTTCTTGTGTTCGCAAAATGAAAATAATAATAATAATAATAATTTGGTTGAATTGAAGTAAAGGTTCAACATCAATCAGATAGTTCCAAATAGATTTTTTATTTTTTTGTGATTTATGGTACAACAAATGTGCTGATCTGGAATCAGTGTCACTGCAGCCATCTAAAAACGATGGTGGCCCTGAGGTGTGAACATTTGAACAAAACAGAATTACATTTTGAAAAAACGGAATTACATTAAGCCAAAGGGAAATGGCCAGAATCACATTAAACAAAATGGAATTGCATTAATTCAATTTTTTCAAATTTAATTCCATTTTTTCACATGTTATTCCTGCCACTACCGCTTTGGCTTAATGTAATTCCTTTTTTTTTTTTTTTCAAATGTATATTTTTTTCCTAATTTAATTTAATTTTTTGAAATGTAATTCCATTTTTCTCAAATGTGATTCCGGCCACTTCCGCTTTGGCCAGTTCCGCTTTGGCCAGTTCTGCTTTGGAAGCTTCCGCTTCAGCTTTGGCTTAATGTAATTCTGTTTTGCTCAAATATAATTCCGTTTTTTTCAAATGTTGTTGTGTTTTTGTTGCTTATTTATTTTTTCTAATTTAATTTTTTTTTTTTTAAATGTAATTCCGTTTCTCTCAAATGTGATTCTGGCCACTTCTGCTTCGGATTTGGCTTAATGTAATTCTTTTTTTTTTTGTGTGCTTTTTTTTTTCTCCAAAAATTTATTTCGATTTTTGAAATGCAATTCCGTTTTTTTCAAACGTTGTTCATTTACACCTCAGGGTCACCATAAAAAAAACTCAACCATGAACCTACAAAAGCTCATGGACGACTCTAGAAAAGGCTAAATGTGGAATATTGTTTCAAATCTTAGCTGATCGTTACATTTCTATAAAGCAAAGAAATAAATATTTTTCCATTTTGTAACAATACAATTCAGTTATAACATTGTAGTTAATGTACAACTCAAAATATGTTATTTCATTTACAAATTTAATTGCGCTCCAAACTAACATAAACACTATTCATAAAATGTCAAGATTGATGGATAATCATGAATGTATGAGCTCATACAGGTAGTCCCCGGCTTATGACGACATCGACTTACGAAGTTCCGACTTTAAGAAGTTATCATAATAAAAATATGAAATAAAAAAATATATATATTTTTGTGTTTAAATGTTCTTGATTTCATGTGTACAGCACTTTGTTGCAGCTGTGGTTGTTTTAAATGGCTTTATAAATAAAGTATTATTGTTAAAATTATTATTTTGATTATTTTTAACCCGAATTACACAATTTCCGGTATGTTCCGGTAGTTTCCGGTCGCAATGTTTTTAGCTTCTGTTAGCTCCGGCTCCGACTCGCGTGGCTGCGGAGAGCCTGCTGCGGGCGGCCGGAGCTCCATCCATGTCTGCCTGGCAGCCTCAGATGTTTGATGAACACCGAGGTAACATGTTAAAACGTGGATAAACAGCGGTGCAGCCTTTTGGAGGGACGGACACCGAGCTAACGGGGGCTAAAATGCTAAAGCGGACCCGACTCGCGCGGCGGCGAGAGCCTGCTGCAGCTGGGAGCTCCATCCATGTCTGCCTGGCAGCTCAGATGTTTGATGGACACCGAGGTAACATGTTAAAACGTGGATAAACAGCTGGGCAGCCTTTTGGAGGGACACACCGAGCTAACGGGGGCTAAAATGCTGACGCTACCCCCACCGGAGACACGGACTGACTGGCGGTGGAG
Source organism: Garcialebias charrua (assembly GCA_038048925.1). Lineage (NCBI taxonomy): Eukaryota > Metazoa > Chordata > Actinopteri > Cyprinodontiformes > Rivulidae > Garcialebias > Garcialebias charrua. The sequence continues at coordinate 21,374 of JBBPBX010059845.1, forward strand.
ACCAGCTCACAGTAAGAAATTGTATTTTTTTTAATTTAATTACTGTACAGTATGGCTCTAAATAAATGTACTGTACAGTACATGTAAGTGTTTTTTGATAATTATGTAGCTGTGTTAGGATAGGCGAAGTGCTTGGTAACTTACATGTACGTGTAGTCAGTGGCGGCTGATGTGGGTTCCGACTTACGAATTTTCGAGTTACGAATGATGCGTAGGAACGGAACTCGTACGTAAGTCGGGGACCACCTGTAATGAAATTT
>JBBPBX010059846.1:0-21633 GCA_038048925.1 Garcialebias charrua
AGTGCAGCCCAAAAACCCCTATGATGAGTACAATTAATGGACTAAGTTTTCCCTCGCCCGGACGCGGGTCACCGGGGCCCCACTCTGGAGCCAGGCCCGGAGGTGGGGCACGCTGGCGAGCGCCTGGTGGCCGGGCTTTTACCCATGGAGCCCGGCCGGGCACAGCCCGAAGAGGAGACGTGGGTCCCCCTTCCCATGGGCTCACCACCTGTGGGAGGGGCCAAAGGGGTCGGGTGCAATGTGAGATGGGTGGCGGCCGAGGGCGGGGACCCTGGCGGTCTGATCCTCGGCTACAGAAGCTGGCCATTGGGACATGGAATGTCACCTCTCTGGTGGGGAAGGAGCCTGAGCTAGTGTGTGAGGTTGAGAGGTTCCGACTAGAAATAGTCGGACTCACCTCAACGCATGGCTCTGGCTCTGGAACCAGTTTCCTTGAGAGGGGTTGGACACTCTTCCACTCTGGAGTTGCCCCTGGTGAGAGGCGCCGAGCAGGAGTGGGCATACTGGTTGCCCCCCATCTTGGTGCCTGTACGTTGGGGTTCACCCCGGTGAACGAGAGGGTAGCCTCCCTTCGCCTACGTGTGGGGGGACGGGCTCTGACTGTTGTTTGTGCCTATGCACCAAACGGCAGCTCAGACTACCCACCCTTTTTGGAGTCCTTGGAGGGGGTATTGGAGAGTGCGCCTCCTGGGGACTCCCTTGTTCTACTGGGGGACTTCAACGCTCACGTGGGCAATGACAGTGAGACCTGGAGGGGTGTGGTTGGGAGGAACGGCCCCCCTGATCTGAACCAGAGTGGTGTTCTGTTATTGGACTTCTGTGCTCGTCATGGATTGTCCATAACGAACACCATGTTTAAGCATAAGGGTGTCCATATGTGCTCTTGGCACCAGGACACCCTAGGTCGCAGTTCGATGATCGACTTTGTTGTCGTCTCATCTGATCTGCGGCCGCATGTCTTGGACACTCGGGTGAGGAGAGGGGCGGAGCTGTCTACTGACCACTACCTGGTGGTGAGTTGGCTCCGATGGTGGGGGAGGATGCCGGTCAGACCTGGCAGACCCAAACGTATCGTGAGGGTCTGCTGGGAACGTCTGGCAGAGTCTCCCGTAAGACGGAGCTTTAACTCCCACCTCCGGGAGAGCTTTGAACACGTTCCGAGGGAGGCGGGGGACATGGAGTCCGAGTGGGCCGTGTTCCGCGCCTCTATTGTCGAGGCAGCTTATCGGAGCTGTGGCCGCAAGGTTGTTGGTGCCTGTCGAGGTGGCAACCCTCGAACCCGGTGGTGGACACCGGCAGTGAGGGATGCTGTCAGGCTGAAGAAGGAGTCCTATTGGGCCTTTTTGGCTTGTGGGACCCCGGAAGCAGCTGATAGGTACCGGCAGTCCAAGCGGCATGCGGCTCGGGTGGTTGCTGAGGCAAAAACTCGGGCGTGGGAGGAGTTCGGAGAGGCCATGGAGAATGACTTCCGTACGGCTTCGAGGCGATTCTGGTCCACCATCCGGCGTCTCAGGGGGGGAAAGAGGTACGAGACCAACACCATTTATGGTGGAGGTGGCGTGCTGCTGACCTCAACTCGGGATGTTGTGAGTCGGTGGGCGGAATACTTCGAAGACCTCCTCAATCCTACTGGCACGTCTTCCACTGAGGAAGCAGAGCCTGGGGACTTTGGGTCGGGTTCTCCGATCTCTGGTGCTGAGGTCGCCGAGGTGGTTAAAAAGCTCCGCGGTGGCAAGGCTCCGGGGGTGGATGAGATTCGCCCGGAGTTCCTTAGGGCTCTGGATGTTGTAGGGTTGTGTTGGCTTACGCGACTCTGCAATATCGCGTGGACATCGGGGGAAGTTCCCTTGGATTGGCAGACTGGGGTGGTGGTTCCCCTATTTAAAAAGGGGGACCGTAGGGTGTGTTCCAACTATAGGGGGATCACACTCTTAAGCCTCCCTGGTAAGGTCTATTCAGGGGTTCTGGAGAGGAGGGTCCGTCGGATAGTCGAACCTCGGATTCAGGAGGAGCAGTGTGGTTTTCGTCCTGGTCGTGGAACACTGGACCAGCTCTACACCCTCAGCAGGGTCCTGGAGGGTGCGTGGGAGTTTGCCCAACCAGTTTACATGTGTTTTGTGGACTTGGAGAAGGCATTCGACCGCGTCCCTCGGGGGGTTCTGTGGGGGGTACTCCGGGAGTATGGGGTACCAGGCCCTTTGATAAGGGCTGTTAGGTCCCTGTACGACCGGTGTCAGAGCTTGGTCCGCATTGCCGGCAGTAAGTCAGGCTCGTTTCCGGTGAGAGTTGGACTCCGCCAAGGTTGCCCTTTGTCACCGATTCTGTTCATAACTTTTATGGACAGAATTTCTAGGCGCAGCCAAGGTGTTGAGAGGATCCGTTTTGGTGACCTTAGAATCGCTTCTCTGTTTTTTGCAGATGATGTGGTCCTACTGGCTTCATCAGTTCGTGATTTACAACTTTCACTGGAGCGGTTTGCAGCCGAGTGTGATGCGGCCGGGATGAGGATCAGTTCCTCCAAATCCGAGGCCATGGTCTTGAGCCGGAAAAGGGTAGCATGCCCTCTCCGGGTCGGGGAGGAGGTCCTGCCCCAAGTGGAGGAGTTTAAGTATCTCGGGATCTTGTTCACGAATGAGGGAAAACTGGAGCGTGAGATCGATAGGCGGATAGGTGCAGCGTCCGCAGTGAAGCGGGCGCTGTACCGGTCTGTCGTGGTGAAGAGAGAGCTGAGTCAAAAGGCAAAGCTCTCAATTTACCGATCGATCTACGTTCCCACCCTCATCTATGGTCATGAGCTTTGGGTTATGACCGAAAGAACAAGATCTCGGATACAAGCGGCTGAAATGAGTTTTCTCCGCAGGGTGGCTGGACTCTCCCTTAGAGATAGGGTGAGAAGCTCAGTCATCCGGGAGGGACTCGGAGTAGAGCCGCTGCTTCTCCACATCGAGAGGAGCCAGTTGAGGTGGCTCGGGCATCTGGTTAGGATGCCTCCTGGACGCCTCCCTGGTGAGGTGTTCCGGGCACGTCCCACCGGGAGGAGACCCAGAGGAAGACCCAGGACGCGCTGGAGGGACTATGTTTCTCGGCTGGCCTGGGAACGCCTTGGGATTCCCCCGGAGGAACTGCTCCAAGTGGCTGGGGAGAGGGAAGTCTGGGCCTCCCTACTTAGGCTGCTACCCCCGCGACCCGACCCCGGATAAGCGGAAGAAGATGGATGGATGGATGGATATTCATTTTGTGATGTAGTTTGAAGGTTATCATTGGTTGAACAAACTGTGAAATAAGGGGCAGATATAATAAGATTTCATCTTCTTTCTGCTCCCTTCATTTTATCCTACTTGTATTCTTGTATCTGATGAAACTGTCTTGTATTGTTCTTTTAAAATGAATGAATAAACATCAAATCAAATCAAATAAAAAATCAGTCTCTATTTACCCCAAAATAATGTAAATTGAATGAGAGTTCTTTTCTCGTGATTAAATGGCATAAAATCAGTTAATATGGTAAATGGAGCTTATTTATATAGCGCTTTCCAGCCCCCTGTGAGGAGCCCCAAAGCACTTTACAATACCAACCATCCACCCATTCATACACGCATTCATACACCGGTAGCGGCGACTGCCATGCAAGGGGCCTTCCAGTTCTACCGGGAGCAACTCAGGGTTAAGTGTCTTGCCCAGGGACACAACGACACATGGTGTGGGGAACCGGGATTTGAACCTCCAACCTTCCTATTGGGGGACGACTGCCATTACCACTACGCCACGGCCGACACAGATATGCCAAACTAATCACAAATTCAGTTTAATTTTATGTATTTTATTGTAAAAATAATAACATGTGATATATTTGATGAAAATTATACATGACAAATTTAACTGAACATCAAATAGCTTTGAATCAAAGGTCTAATTGACGAGTAAAAGTAGTGAAACTTAAAAGGTAGACTTAGAACTGGTTTCTTTTTGTGAACTGGGTAAAATTGTATCCAAGGTGAGCTAAGTTTGTCTGATAAGTTTATTGTGATGTAGGTAGAAGGGTATTGAACAGACTCTGTCCTACCAGGATGTAGATGGTCAGAGCATGGTTCAGACAGCGGCTAAATGACACCAGCCTCAGATGCCCAGGTGTCTGAGAGGCTGAAGTCTCCTCAAAGTTCACCTGTCATCGATTGGAGGGACGAAGGTCCATATGGTAGTCAGCTTGGGATTTACCACTCTGCGGTATATATGGCTCTGCTGCGGTGTGATGGTTGCCTGGCAGACAGTTCTCAGGTCAGTGCCAGCCCAGTTCTGGTCTGGTCAGGTTCTGTGTCTCGCTCTTGTTCAAAGTCGTCTGCAGAAAGGATGCTCCTCTCCTCTCTGAGGTCAAGTGCAGCTGGGTTTCTTCTCTCCCAGTTCCAGTGAAGTGTGTTTCTCCTCGCTCCCGGTTCTCTGAGAAGTGTATCTCTTTTGAGTTTATCTCTAATTGTTCCAGGCTCCAGTGTGTCTCTCTGGAATTAATTTTTATTTTTTTCTAAGTGAAACTTACTGTCTGTGTGGAACAGAGATGAAGGTCCATCTCGAGAAGAGGTGGTCCTAAACTCTTGGCTTTTTTTTTTTTTTCAGAAATCTAAAGTCCCATTTCTCTGCCTTAAAAGTTTCCTTTCAAAAGAGAAAATAAGACAAATGTATTATCTTAAAGGAATATTACTTACAGCACATATTTTCATGAGTAAACATTCAATATATGACATTTTTAGGATTACACTTAAAACATGCAATGTTTTACCAAAGGTGTCACTGTTTGACTGTCCATCTCCTGGAAAAGGAATGTCAGTTTGAACAAACAAAGGGTTCTTATGGTGTTATCTTAATGGGAATGAGTCTGGGAGAAATACTTTTTTGATAAAGGGACGATATCAACATAACAAGTTTGGATGTTTAAAAACTCCTAGGTCAGTTGAGCAAAAGCTTTCATTAAAACGATATGGCAATTTCATGGAAAATTAGTTCATATTGACAGTGAGATTAACACAGTGACTTTTTTTTTTTTTTACATTAGTCAACTAAAGAGGTGTGAGCTGAGCTGAATACAGTATTTGTAAAACACTGTTTGTTCCCAAGGGAATAGATTAACCCTAAGTTTCAAACACAAAACACAGGAATGATGTTTGTTTAAGATGAGGTGAGCTCTTTTCTGAGGTGAAGTCTTCCCTTATGTCAATGTCAATGTCAATTTTATTTATATAGCACATAAAAACAACCGAAGCTGACCAAAGTGCTTTACAGTTAAAACAAATCTAAATGTACATTTGCATAGAAGATAAAACAAACCATGTGGAATTGAGTTTCTTTTTACACTACACCTCTAAAATGAAAAACAGTTAGTTTATGATTTTAAAAAAGATCAGCAGTGTCTTATGCACACTTGGTACAGTAAGCCTATCAAATCATATAAAAAGAGTAAAGATTTTCTCTTTTAAATAGGTTGACTGCATTTTGTCAATTAATGAGTTAAAAACAAGTAATGAGGTGGTAGAGGTTAACATTTTCAACATGTATTTTTCATCAACCACTCAAAATCATTTTAGACTATAAACACAATGTTGGTCCATCCATGAAGCTGTTTATGCAGCACAGATGGTGAAAACAGGAGCTCAAATCTACAGCTTTGGTAACTGCTCCACAACTGAGCCTCAACTTTCCAAAAACAATATTTAAAAAAAATACAAGGGAGCTCAAATCTGATATTTAAATAATAATATTCCATGTTATATTCACCCAAGTGTAAAAAGCTGTGTTTTTTTTTTTTTTGGGGGAGGGATGCAGTACAACTTTAGGTTAATCCACTTCTTGCTCTAAATAATTCAACATTTCTCACTTAACTCTACACGTTTTAGGCTATGCACGGAGAAATGCAAAGATTAGCATGTATCTACACAGAAAGGGTTTTAGCCTAGTTTTTTTTTCTGTAATTTTTCGCAACGTGTTTGACAAAACAGATGCAATAATTTTTTTATTAGTACAGATGGGCTGGATTGGATACTGTCTCATACTTGTATATTTTTTTCCACTTAACAGCCTACACTGTAATGCTATAATGTCAATTCAAATAAAGAGTGTTGGTAAGTAGGTTAAGTTTATTTGTCATATTCAAAATCAACACAAACTCAGCCATTCAATAAAATGCTTAGGATGAGAAGAAGCATCTCGACTTATCTCTTAGCAAAAAGTAGTATATTAAAGTATACTTCAAGTATACTTTTTAGGTACTTATCCGACTTGAAGTATACTTTTTAAGTACTTATCTGAGATATACAGTACTAAAAAGAAGTTTATTTAAGTGTACTAAGAGTATACTTATTTTATGCTTTAAAATAAGGCTGTGTAGTAATCTGACTTGAAATATACTTTTTAGGTACTTATCTGAGATATACTAAAAAGAAGTTTATTTAAGTGTACTAAGAGTATAAGTATTTTATACTTTAAAAAACGGCTGTGTAGTAATTTGAATTAAAGTATACTTTTTAGGTACTTATCTGAGATATACTAAAAATAAGCTTATTTAAGTGTACTAAGAGTATACTCATTTTATACTTTAAAATAAGACAGAGTCAGAGAGTCAGAGAGTCTTTATTGTCATTTGCACCGCATGTAGTACATGTGATGAAATGAGATTATGTACACAGGGTCCCAGTTACATCCAACAACAAAATGTAAGAGAAAAACAGTAATAACATCTAGGATATGAACTAAGAAAAACATCCAACTAGAAATACACTAAGCCCTAGAGTAATAGAAAAACATCATTACAAACAGCAGCACGAACATGAGTCTTTATGAGCAGATGGTCACAGATGAACACAGCAACAAGAAAACAGATCAGCATCAGCATGATGTGATATTTCACAGTGATTATTCTTATTATTTATTTATTCATGAGTCTAACAGCCTCAGGGTAGAAGCTGTTCCTCAGTCTAGTGGTTCTACATTTGATGCTCCTCAACCTCCGTCCTGAGGGGAGTGGGGCAAAGAGTGTGTGTGCTGGGTGAGTGGGGTCTTTCATGATGCAGGTGGCTCTTTTTCTGCATCTCGAAGTGTAAATGTCTGTGATGGTGGGGAGACTGACTCCAACAGACTTCTGTGCAGCCTTCACCACTCTCTGCAGAGCTTTTCTTTCTGCAACTGTGCAGCCTCCATGCCACACGTTGATGCTGGAGCACAGGATGCTCTCCACTGCACACCTGTAGAAGGAGGTGAGGACCGGGCTACTCAGACCAGCTCGTCTCAGCCGTCTGAGGAAGTAGAGTCTCTATATTCTGAGTCTCTGTACTTGAAGTTTAGTTTTTATGAACTACATTAGAAGAATTTATAAATGTAAATTCAAGGCATAGTTTAAATCTGTATCTGTTGATCAAAACCAACAAGAATTACAACTCATAGTGCCACAATCAAAAACAAAACAACAAAATGGGGAGTGGTTTGTGTTGATTTCCCATAATGCTTAGCGGTATATTAGTGTTCAATTATAGTTTAAATCTGTATCCGTTGATCAAAGCCGACAAGAATTACAACTCATAGTGCAACAATCAAAAACAAAACTAAAAAATAGGGAGTGGACTGTGTTGATTTCCCATAATGCTTAGCAGTATTTTAGTGTTCTGCACAATGAGTCAGAAGGACGTCTGTGATACAGAAGTGGGCAGCACGGTGGCACAACTGGTAGAGCTGCTGCCTCTTTAAGCGAACAGGTCACCGTTTCAAATCCCGGCCCGGGGGCCTTTCTGGGTGGAGTTTGCATGTTCTCTCCGTGCATGCGTGGGTTTTCTCCGGGTGCTCCGGTGTCCTCCCACAGTCCAAAAACATACGTGTTAGGCTGATTGGTAACTCTAAATTGACCTTGGGTGTGAGTGAGAAAGGTCCCTCTTGTAAATGAGTCCCCGTGGCTCAACGAGGCTAGCCTGTATAAATAAAAGTTGAATGAACTGCCTCTTGTATGTTCAAAAAAGGTGTTCAATACAGAACAACTGGGGCCTCATGTACAAAGACTTGCGTGGACTTCTTACTGAAAAGTGACGTACGGTCAAATCCAGAAAACGGCGTACGCACAAAAAAATCCAGATGTATCAAAATCCAGATGTATCAAACTGTGCGTACGCCGGAATCCACGCACATTGGCCCTCATGCACGAACCGTTCGTACGCACGGATTTGTTCTTATACTGTGCGTACGAGTGATTTAGGATCATTTGTGGCATCCAACAATGTTTTCGTATCCTACGAATTTATTCAGATACGAACAAAATTTACGAGTGGTCCGGACCTGTCGTATATTTTAGGAGCGTCAGTCTGCTGTCATCCAGACGGAACTTCTCCACGAATAACTTCATATTTCGTTATTTAGAAAATATTTAGAGTTTAAAAAAATCACGCACCATAATTATTCTTGACAATAGGTTATTCTGTTTGAATTAGAATTATAATTTTAAGTTTAATTTGTCTGGTGTGTCGCGCAGGCTTCAGTGAGTCGTGCGCTCCCCTTGGTCATCAAAGCCGCTCCTCATATTAACACCCAGGTACATAAAATTCCCATACACCGCCGCAGAACAAGTACGAATTAAGACTGATCTTGTGCCAAACACCATCGGAGCAATAGATTATTATATCTGATTCGAAATATAACCTGCAGAATGTGGTGGTTGCGCGCTGACCAGGAGGTGCGCGATGACCAGGAGGTGCGCGATGACCAGGAGGTGCGCGATGATCAGGAGGTGCGCGATGATCAGGAGGTGCGCGATGATCAGGAGGTGCGCGATGATCAGGAGGTGCGCGCATCATTTGTGCTGCAAAACATGTTGGCACGCGTCTTGCAGCGTGGCATTTACAGTATTGTCCATCCATCTCGCAGACTGATCTCCTCCTGTCCGTGCTGCGGCGAGACGTTTGTTTGAAGCCATTTTCAGATCAGACCATTTATTCTTGATTTCTGATACTGTACGACCCACGGGACACACAACATATGCACTACAATATTAATATGAAGTTAACTGTAGTTTAGAGACATCTTAAAATGCTTCTGTTCAAATACACATCCGACACTTGCGGGGGGTGGGGGGGTAGCGGTGCGCTCTTCTGAATAAGTGAAACTATAATGTAACACAGTACACTAAAATTAGAGATATTTGACCATCCGACACTTGCGGGGGGGGGGGGCAGCGGTGCGCCACGGCTCTTCTGAATAAGTGAAACTACACAGTTGTTTACACTAACATTAAAAATATTTGACCATCCGACACCTGCAGGGGGGGTGGGGGGGTAGCCACAGCGCCACTGAGAGCAGATCTCCGAATGCGTGAAGTTCCTCCTTTTACTTCATGAGTTTGAATGAATGGACACTTCCTGCTGTCTGACAGCAGGAAGCGTGGCCTTATATGGTGTTTTGAGGGGTGGGAATTATGTAAATAACCTTCACGCGTGCACGCGCAGCTGTTTAGGACAGGTGGGATTCATTAAATATACGCACTGCATTTACACACGTTTCCTCATGATAGAAGACTTTGTTGAATCTGACGTGGCATGTTCGTACGAACGCTTCGTACGAACAAAAGTAGGAGAAATTTAGGATAAAAATACGAACATTTTCGTGCATGAGGGCCATTGCTTTTGTACATCACAATCAACGTGGAATTGAGCGCACATGAGAGAGTGGCCGACTCCGCCTTTGACACGCCTCCATATAAATATGCAAATTCATTTAAATATGCCCTGCACGAGAGGAATGTCGTCATTGCTCTATTGCAAATCATGTCGAAACGTGGAAAAAAGAGGAACTTCACGGACTGTGAACTGGAGACACTTCTGAGTGAGGTAGAGAGGCACGGAAAAAGGTTTTGTTTGGCACGCGTAGGCAAGCACTTTTAAACGAGAAGTTGACCACGCAGTAACAACATGCCTAGATAGGTCACTGGGTAGCGCGTTCGCCTTTCGTCCCGAACTTCATGAGTTCAATTCCCACATGATACAACGTTTTTTTTTTTCTATATTCATTCCAGATTTAAAGAACACAAGAAAACTATTTAGAAAAAACAACAAGAAATGAAACAATACATGAAATGAAAGGAAGCAGAGGATTTCTTGTGTTTTTAAAAAAAAATAGTTTTCTTGTGTTCTTTAAATCTGGAATGAATAAAAAAAAGAAAACGTTGTTTTCATTTAAATATACCCTGCAACAGAGGAACGTCGTCTTGTCCCATCATGCATCACGTTCTTCAACTGCTAAAACAGCTAAAAATGAACAAAAAACAAGAATTTAAGCTGTGCAAAACTATTCAGTCTTTCTGTTTTTTATATTTTTTGCAGGTTATATTCTAATTGCGTCCATGTGGATGTAATAATTGTTAATCATGTGTGTTTGGTGTGAACAATGATGATTTTCACATCATGAACAGTTTCTCAGAATCACCTCTAGGTGTCGCCAATGGAACCAAAACCACAGAAACGTGCGTACGCCAACCCTGGAGCTGGCGTGGGGCTGCACACATTTCCACGTTCAGTTCTGTTTTGATACATACGGAGTTTTGCGTGGAAAATGGTGTACGCAAGGTTTTTGTACGTACGCACCGTTGATACATGAGGCCCCAGGACTTTATTTGTTTACAAATTATTTATTTACAAATAAAGTCCAGGGGCCTCATGTACAAAGACTTGCGTACTGAAAAGTGACGTACGGTCAAATCCAGAAAACGGCGTACGCACACAAAAAATCCAGATGTATCAAACTGTGCGTACGCCGGAATCCACGCACATTGCTTTTGTACATCACAATCAACGTGGAATTGAGCGCACATGAGAGAGTGGCCGACTCCGCCTTTGACACGCCTCCATATAAATATGCAAATTCATTTAAATATGCCTTGCACCAGAGGAATGTCGTCTTGTCCCATCATGCATCACGTTTTTCAACTGCTAAAACAGCTAAAAATAACCAAAAAACAAGAATTGAAGCTGTGCAAGACTATTCAGTCTTTCTGTTTTTTATATCTTTTGCAGGTTATTTTGTTATTTATTTTTATTTTTTTGAAAATTTATTCATTTCATTTAAAAACATGACAATTATACATACAATACAATAACAAAAAGTAAATTAAATAAAATGAAAGGTGGCAGAAGAAGAACTAGTCTTATGAAAACTGCCCCTTTTTACTCAATTCTAATGTAAATCAAATTATACATATAAAATTTTATTTCAAAAAGAAAATAACAATCTAGCTAAATTAAAAACATAAAAACTCAAACATCTTAATCAAATCAGACAACAACTTAAGTAGATATATGTATTAACGATTCCCATATTCTTCCAAGAAACTCGTCTTTATGTACACAGTGATCTGGCATTCTTAACAGTATCTTCCAAACCATTCCACAATCCTATTCCCTGAATTATTGTGGATCATTCCTTCAAACTAGTACTAAAATAAGGCTTCACAAACATCTCAATTCCTTTAAGAAAATATACACTCTCTCTTTTAACAAAATGTGTTTGAATATTGTCAGGCAACATGCCTTTATCTGCCTTATACATAAGCAACAAAATGTTATAATTAACCAAATCATAGAATAGTTATATTCTAATTGCGTCCATGTGGATGTAATAATTGTTAATCATGTGTGTTTGGTGTGAACAATAATGATTTTCACATCATGAACAGTTTCTCAGAATCACCTCTAGGTGTTGCCAATGGAACCAAAACCACAGAAACGTGCGTACGCCAGCCTTGGAGTTGCCGTGGAGCTGCGCACATTTCCACGTTCAGTTCTGTTTTGATACATACAGAGTTTTGCGTGGAAAATGGCGTACGCAAGGTTTTTGTGCGTACGCACCGTTGATACATGAGGCCCCAGTTGTTCTGTATTGAACGCCTTTTTTGATTTTATCATGTCCTGGATGACTGAGAATCTTCACCAGCATATGCCTCTTGTATGCTATTCGAGTTTGGGTATTACCTGTTGTGAGGCTCAGAGTGTCTGCTTTGGGTTTAACTCACAATGTTAAGAAAGAAGTCACAGAGTATGGTGCAATATATGTGCTCTCTAACATACATCAAGTATCGTAAATATCAGCAGGTTTGATCGGATAATCCAATATGTAAATAATGCTGCTATCGGATCGGCCCCATTCCTAGTATATAACAAGTGCATTTGGAGTATAAAGAAAAGTATACTAGTGGTATACTTTAAGTATACTTCAATAAACTAAAATATGGACTAGAAGTACACAATAAGTACATTGGAAGTCTAATTAAAAGTGTACTCGTATACTTTAAGTATACTTCAATAAACTAATATATGAACTTGAAGTACACAATAAGTACATTGGAAGTCTAATAAAAAAGTACACGAAGGACTCTTATGTTAGAATGCTGTTCATCGACTTCAGCTCGGAATTCAACACCATCATCCCCCAACAGCTCATCCTTAAACTGGACAGTCTGGGGCTGAACACCTCAATGTGTAACTGGCTGCTAGACTTCCTGACCGGGAGACCACAGACAGTACGGATCGGGAGTAACACATCTAGCACCATCACATTGAACACAGGGGCCCCACAAGGATGTGTGCTGAGCCCCCTTCTATTCACCCTGCTAACACACGACTGCACACCATCGTACAGCTCCAACCACTTCATCAAGTTTGCGGACGACACAACAGTGGTAGGTCTCATCAGCAACAACGATGAGACGGACTACAGGAACGAGGTGAGCCGCCTGGCCTTGTGGTGCGGACACAACAATCTCACTCTCAACGTGGAGAAGACAAAGGAGATTGTTGTGGACTTCAGGAAGAGGGATGCCCAACATGCCCCTCTGACCATCAACAGCACCGCAGTGGAGAGAGTAGACAGCACCAAGTTCCTGGGAGTGCACGTCTCAAAGGACCTGTCCTGGAGCAGGAACACTGCATCACTGGCCAAGAAGGCTCACCAGCGTCTCTACTTTCTCCGCAAGCTGAAAAGGGCTGGAGCTTCAACCCCCATCATGTGCACCTTCTACAGAGGTGCCATAGAAAGTGTCCTGACCAGCTGCATCACTGTGTGGTTTGGTGCATGTACTGCATCCTGCCGCAAGAGCCTCCAGCGCATCGTGAGAGCAGCTGAGAAGATCGTCGGCACCTCCTTCCCCTCACTGCAGGACTTACACAGCAAACGCCTCACTCGGAAAGCCCACTGCATGGCAGGTGATCCCACACACCCACTACACAGCTGCTTCAGACTGCTGCCATCAGGGAGGAGACTGAGGAGTCTCCAGGCTCGAACCAGCAGACTGAGAGACAGCTCTGTTCATCAGGCAGTCAGGATGCTAAACACTCTGCCTGCTCTGCCTCCCCTCCCATTTGAACTGCCTTAACACAAAAACTTTCTCACACATTACCACACAACACAAAGATTTTAACACTGGACTCTGTGTCATCAAACGGGTTATTCACTAAACTCTCGGTCATGTGCTCATTCAGTTTGCACTACTTCTCATATTTGCACTAATGTTTGTATTACATCACTGCCTATAGTCATACTACTGTTTACATTCACTGTTTACATACTACTGTTTACATTCAATGTTTACATTTATTAATACTGTTTACATTTATTACTACTGTTTACATTTATTACTACTGTTTACATTTACACTACTTTTATATCTACACCACTGCTGATACATATACAGTATTCTCTGACCAGCCTTATTTAAGGATGCCCAATGTGCCTTACTGCATATGCCACTTTTGCCTCTATACCAACATCAACTACTACCTCATACATATACTGTGTACATTAACTCATATGCTGCTTTGCCACTCTTTGCAAATGTCAATGCTAGAACCTTCAGTTTATTTTATAGATATACTTTTTATACTTTTTTATACTACTATGCAAAAACTCAGGACAGTATTACACTTTTATTATTTCATTTTATGCTTATGTTCATTAAATGTTTAGTGTTTTAGTGTTGGTGTAAATTTTCATACTTTTATACTACTATGCAAAAACTCAGGACAGTGTTACACTTTTACTATTTTATGCTTATGTTTATTAAATGTTTCAGTGTTTTAGTGTTTAAATGGTTACTGTTGCACCGAGGGACTGAGAGAAACGCAATTTCAATCCTGTGTATGTCCTGTACATATTGCAGTTCTGACAATAAAGTTGACTTTGACTTTGACTTGACTTTGAAGTGTACTACTAGTATACCTAAAGTATACTTTTTATGAACTAGAAGTGTCCCAATTTAGTACGATGAAGTATACTTATAGTATATTACAAGTACACATTGAGAAGTATACTTTATATACTTATACTTGTACTCAAGTATACTAGATAAAGTATACTTCAAGTATACTTCTTTTTGCTAAAAACAAAACCAAAAAACAACATGAAATACCAAAAATGCACAAAAATACTAAAAACATACTAAAAATACTACTAAAATACTAAAAATATACTAACAATACTACTAAATCACAAAAAACACTAAAAATACTACTAAAATACTAAAAACATACTAAAATACTACCAAAATACTAAAAACAAACTAAAAATACTACTAAAATACTAAAAACACACTGAAAAATGCTACTAAAATACTAAAAAATAAGGTGCCAAAGTTGAAAAAGAAATACATTTACAGTGTGATTCGGTAAGTAGTGAGGTTATTTCAACATCATGGTTCTGTTCCGTTAGCGGCATGGCCTTAGCAGCTTAGCAGGTCTTGTTAGCAGGTCTAGTCAGCAGCTTGATGTAATAACGACCGCAGCAGCTGACCTGACAGATCGCAGTCCAGAACCAGGTCCAGCAGACAGAGAACATCCAAGATTCCCTTTCAGTTGGTCTCTCGGTGCAACATACTTGCTATGGGAATTGTGCCCCCGCGCGATTACCTGAAGGAATATACTCACGCCTTTACGGTTAGGGGCGTCACTGCCGCGCCAGAGGCCCCGCCCTCTGGGTACTTAAGCGGCTTGCACCCCTCCATCTTTCTCTTTTTGCCCTTCACCTCGCTTAAACCTGAACTACCTCTTCGCGGGACTTCTCTGTTGCTTCATCGCTCAACCAGAGGTGAGCTTGCTCCCTACACAGAGCGCACAGAGAATTATTCCTGCGTACTACTGGGCTAGCGAAAGCTAGTCCGGCACTTTTCTCTTAACCCCGAAGTATTTTCCTCTCTCTACAGGTTGCTTCGCTCGACGGCGCTAACTACGCCAAAAAAAAAAAAGCTACCTCGCTAACTCCTAGCGAGCTAGCCAGCAAAAGCGACGCGATGGAGGAGACTTTTCAAAAAAAAAAGAACGAAGATTCTGGAAGGACTCGCTCGCCTCATCTCGGACATGCCTCCGGAGAAAGGAAAACGAAAAGCAAGACTTCCAAGGAAAACCAACGGGACGGCGAGCCCAACTTCGTGCGCCTGTCCCAACAGATGTGACTTTTCCCTCGCAGCAACGGACACCAACGAGGCCTGTCCAGTCTGCTTGGACATGCTGCATGCAAAATCAGCACTGGATGTGCCCGACTTTTGCCACACTGCAACCTCATGATGGATACGGTGCTGCGACATCAGTTTGACCTCGTCGCCAAAGCCATGAGCTCTTCAGCGACACCAGCGGACGCGGACACCACGGAGCTTCTCACTCCCACGCCGGAGTTGGAGAACATGGCTCTACATGACAGCACACGTGTCGAATGGGGCGACAGCCCTGATGTGCTAGCTCCCATGGTGGACCTAACAGTCGAATTCGACACCCGGGGCATGATGAACGAGGACGAGATCTCGATTTCAGCCTCGGGTGAATTTTCTACGGAGGAGGAGGACGTGGAACTGGAGGATAAGGGTGAAGATCTCTCCCAGACCCCAGTACCTGTGTTCCCGGAAACTGACTAAAAAGAAAAAAGAGAAGGAAAAAAAAAGAAGAAAAAAAAAGAGAATAAGTTTCCATCCCTGCTCTGTTCGACTTGTGCCACAGAGCAACGGACGCATTACACATCCCATGGCCTGAACCTCCGCCTCGCCAACAGGTCACGAGGCTGGTAGGAAACTATTTTCACTCGAAGCAGCAGGCCTCCACGAGGCAAAAGATGCCCGTGTTCCCGGACTTTCTGACAGAACTAACGCGCACCTGGACTCAGCCACGAGCCCCTATGCTTCTGTTGGTTTTAAACTGTCAACATCTGTTTACTGTGATTGTAGTTTTCTTTATTTTCGTTTTGATAAGTGCAAATGCCTATTGCCAATGTGACATGTGCTGCTGACCACTTGACCAGGTCACCCTTGTAAAAGAGATCTCGATCTCAACGGGCTCTACCTGGTTAAATAAAGGTGATTGATTGATTGATTGATTGATTGATTGATTGATTGATGCTTCTCCCCCTCTCACAGTTCCTCGACATGGATGGGATGGATGAAGTGGGAATAGCTAACGCACCTCAGATTGAGGACACACTAGCGTCTCACTTGGCTCCTAAATCATCAGGAACAAAACCAACTCTTCCTAGCAAGGCTTGTCGAGCTTCAGCGTCTCTTCTCGAGAAATGCTACGGGGCTCAGGGACTCGCGGCACGCGCCATGAACGCGTCTGCGCTAATGCAGGCTTACCTAGCAGAAAAGCTGCAACAACTCCAAACAACAACGGACAAGCAGGCGGCTGCCGACTTGCTGGACAAAGCCCGCAGAGCAACAGACTTTGTACTCCATATGATGAGGACAGCCACTGTTGCACAGGGCAGGGGATGGCGGAAGTGGTCATCGTGATCCGCAACCTCTGGATGACTCTGACAGATCTCCCAGAGGGACAGAAGGTGCCTTTTCTCCACCACTCAATAGAGACGGCGGGATTATTCGGTAAAGATTTGGAGCGAATTCAGACCAAGCTGGACCAAAGACGCAGACAGGCGGAAGCCCTCCGGGTGGGTATCCCCCGGAGAAGCTTCTCCCCCCCAAGAGAGTCTGCTGGTAGCAAACCTGCGCAGTCTCGGCACCACTCGGCAACCCATGCCCTACCGCAGAAGTGGCCAGCATATGAGGAAGAGCCCAGGCAAAGACCCCCACAGGGCCCACCTCGTACCGAGCACGCATGGAGCAAAAACAGGTTTGTCCCTCGCCAGGCGACCAAGCACAGGGCCTCCTCGGCGAATCGTGACAACAGACAGAAACGTGCCTGATGAACCAGGTCCACGTTTTCACATTACAGGGTCACCCGCCCACGTGGTAACGGGAATGATCCCTTCATGTCCAGACTTTGCTTGTAACACAGTACAATCAGCTGGTTTATTTACAGCATGCACAAATCATGCTTTTTCTGCTGTGAGTGACATAAAATCATGTACGTCATTGCACATAAGCACGAATAAAGTTCATGAAACAGCTCCTCTCTGTTTTATTGACAAAAAAAAAAAAACAACAACACACACAAATCAGGTCTTTCTGACCTGGAAGCCATCATAAAGAGAGAGGACCTTTTTTCCCCTCTCTCTCACGGCCCACGAGGTATTAGCATAATTGATAAACCCCAGCAGAGTGCCTCTGCAATGAGAAGACACAAGCCGTGTTTCCATCAAGGTTTCTAGATGCACATTTTGAAGTATCGCAGCAGAAAAGCTTAATGGAAACGGCAAAATCCGAATTTACTTCCTCAAATTCGCCAAAAAGTTTATACGCTCGCTTGAGGTGGTTTTTGGGATCTTCGAAAATGAGCAGATGCGCAAAACGACAGATGGAAACAGATTTGCCGACTCAGTTCTGCCGTAGCGAACATTCACGTCACGTGACGTTCAGCTGTTTCCGCTCCGGACAACATGTAACATCGCTAAAACTAGTTGGCATGACAGAATAAATACAACTTGCCCGATAGCAACACGTACCTGAAATATTCTCTCCATTTTGACGAGATGTGTGGCCGGGTTCTGTTTTCAACCGCTACTTCCTGTTTACTGTAGACATGCGTAACGCTGACGTCTGACGTAATGACGCTGACGTCTGACGTAATGACGCTGTGCGTGGCCCGGTAGATGCGATTCAAGCCAGTTGATGGAAACACTTCTGCTTCGCATTAATTTGTATTTACATATTTGCGAGATTTCAAAAATTAGCTCAAAATTCAAAATGAAAATGGATGGAAACACGGTTACAGAGGCGTCTGCGAACCCCTCCCACACCTTTCAGGAAGACAGGTGGGGAGGGTCAAGTGCTCAAGCCCTGGTTCCATCGTGAACAATGGAAGAGCCAATACACTAACCAGACGATCATGTGACATGTCCGCATCTCAGAGAGGCGAGCAGACAGAGTCTGACAATAGGGGGGCTACATCAGACACCCTCAGGCAGCCACATTCACACCTCCACAACAATGACTGTCTTCAGCCTGTTGTGGATGAAAATATGTCAGAGCCGAATCAAATCTCTCTTCATGTTTTCCAAGAGGGACTGAACTCTTTATCATCAAATAATCTAAAGTCTACCAAGCCAAAACGAACACCTCCATGTTCTCACGGGGCAGCTGATCCTTTATCATTAATGAGGGACACGTAATGCTCGAGCAACACTCAGATAGCACGTATCCTCCCGTTGTATGCTGATCCAAAACTGCCTTCAAAAATAATTCCCCCAGAGGGGGACACACAGATCTCGGTCGGTTTACCTGG
Organism: Garcialebias charrua; assembly: GCA_038048925.1. NCBI lineage: Eukaryota > Metazoa > Chordata > Actinopteri > Cyprinodontiformes > Rivulidae > Garcialebias > Garcialebias charrua. The sequence goes on from JBBPBX010059846.1 coordinate 18,666, forward strand.
TGCCAGCGCTCCATTAAAGCCAAGGTCCAGTAAACTGGACCATCCTAGGGAACGGATTGGAGTGAGGAGATCTGCTCGTTTACATAACTCGCAGTATCACAACAAGACTCCAAATTTGGAAGAGGAAAATATATTTTCCGCTCCAAACCTGTCCAATAAAGTTGACAGGTTACATCGGCCCTCAATTAACCCCGAGCAGGGTAACTTGGGAGCACACCAGCAAGGAGGCCTTCCTAATCTGGTTGACCCCCAGAGGTTAACAGCCTCTGTGTCACCAGAAGGGGTAATACAACCACTTAGGCCAGGAACTGCCAAAAGCCTCAGCTTGTTGGCTGAAAAGAACAGGTTGATGGTGTCAGGCTTGCCAGAAAATGTGGTATTGACCATACAAAATGCCCGTGCTGGTTCAACACAATCTTTATACGCACAAAAGTGGTGCATTTTTGAAGCCTGGTGCTCAGAAAGAAATATTATTTCTTATGCATGTGACTTGGCTGAACTCCTGACTTTTCTTCAGGATTTACTGGAAAAAGGTCATTCTTATTCAACGATTAAAGTTTTTCTATCAGCGATTTCAGCCTGTCACGAAGGTTGGGGATACAAGACACTCAGAGCACATCCAATCATAATAATATTTATGATGGGTGTCCTTTGGACTAAACCACCCAGCAGGACCCTGACCCCTGGTTGGGATCTTGGCCTGGTCCTGGGGGCTCTCTGTGACCCTCCATTCGAGCCACTAAGATACAAGATACAAGATACAAGATACAAGAGCTTTTATTAACATTGCACCAGTTAACCAATACAACGTGATAATGTATACACAGTCGTCCAGAAGAGGGAGAGAATGTAAAGCTGCAGCATATTCAAACACATGACATGTTCTTCAGCGCGGCCGCTCTCATCCGTCTCCGGATGAAGGTCAAATCAGATATGGAAAAAGGAAAACACAATAGGTATCATTTGTGATATTCAAAAAAAGAATCTATCAAAGATTGCCTTAAGACACTCTATGATAAAGTCCCAAAAACTCTATCAGCATTAAGCACAACCAGACACGACATTGTTGCAGTTTGACGACATGCAAGGAGATCAAAGAGTCTGTGAGCAACATTCAGATAGCACAGTTCAGCAGTTGTCTCAGCTCGGCGCCTCCGAGCGCACCCACAGAGATCTCTGGGGGGGGGGTCAGCAAGGTCTCTCAGCTTCACTCCAGGAGAATAATTTCCAGCACACAGCCTTCTTCTTTTCAAGGTCGTGCAGAAACCAGATTAGATAGTCCTTTTGTTTATCTTCAATCCAGGCCACAGTGTTCTTTTGACTGCAGCCTTCCAAGTCCAGGTGCTGTTCAGGTCCAAAATCGCCGAATCATATGAGGTTCCGAGCTACGAACCCCCATCTGTGCCCTGATTGAGGCCGGGCGGCTGTAAACGAGTTCCAAAGCGCACCGCAGGTCCGCGGTGGTCTACCGCCGCTCCCATCGTGCGGTTCAGTTCGTACAACAGCTGGGATGAGGAGCTCACAGCCCGGATCAGAGAATCTTGCTGATCAGGAAGTTTGGCCAGCGCGCTGATAGCCGCCGAAGTCTTCCTGAGCTTCCAGTAGCAGACAGCTCCGCTGACGCCAAAAAACAGAGCAGCTGCCACCAATATCCCAATAATCCACAAATCTTCCACGTCTTCGACAGACAAGACGGTCAAACACATAGGTTGCCACTGTCCCCACGAGTCCATCATGTATCCGACAGCGTGCGTGTCAGAGGGGCAGACCGCTTCTCCTGGCCCGGTCCGCTTCGTGGAAAAAATCTTATCTATAGAGGAAACAGCCCAATTTATTAAATCCATCGCAAATTGGTTCAAGTGAGCACTGAAGAGTCACGGACGAGACAAAAAGCAAGCAGGGAGGAGGAAAACTTAAGGAGGGTAGGAGCAAAAAGATATGCGACTTGCTTTGCCGAGAGCGGAAGTAGAAGGTTAAGATAGATTTACTATCTTATAAAACTGCTCTACTCCTGGCACTTTGCTCGGCGAAGCATGTGGGTGACCTCCATGCACTGTCTGTACATCCAATGTGTACCAGATTCGCCCCTGGCGGGTCAAAGGTCACACTAAGGCCTAATCCCGCATTCACTCCCAAGGTCTTGACTCTGAACCATAGGAGTCTAGATTTTGATCTCTCCTCCTTTCCACCTGCCCCTGTCATCACTCAGGAACAGGAAAGGCTACAGGCTCTCTGCCCAGTGAGGGCTTTACGCACCTACATGCAGAGAACAGCCGAATGGAGGAAAACAAACCAACTGTTCGTCTGCTTTGCAGCACCTGCTACCGGGAGAGCCCTATCAAAACAACGCCTCTCACATTGGGTGACTGAGGCCATTAAAAGGGCCTACAGTAGCAAAGGTCAACAGGTACCCTCTGGAGTGCATGCTCACTCCACTAGGGGCTTGGCCACTTCCTGGTCATTATTCAAGGGTGTACCAGTCGCAGACATCTGTGCTGCTGCGAATTGGAGCTCATTAAATACTTTTGCAAAGCATTACAGTTTGGATGTTACTGCGGGTGACGTCACTCAGGCTGTCCTTTCTAACACACAGTAGAAAGTAGCCTTGAGGTGCCTGTTGGTCAAAGGCAGACGTTCACTCTAGCATGCATTTTACTGAGCATTTCAAGGGCGTGAATGGATTACGTTCCCATAGCAAGTATGTTGCACCGAGAGACCAACTGAAAGGGAACTGAAAGTTATGCACCATAACTCATGTTCCCTGAAGGAAGGGAACGAGGTGCAACATAGCTGGCCCTTTTCAATGCTGAAAGCTCGGTGAAGTGCAACTTTGGAGAAAGATGGAGGGGCGCAAGCCGCTTAAGTACCCAGAGGGCGGGGCCTCTGGCGCGGCAGTGACGCCCCTAGCCGTTAAGGCGTGAGTATATTCCTTCAGGTAATCGCGCGGGGGCGCAATTCCCATAGCAAG
>JBBPBX010059847.1:0-21633 GCA_038048925.1 Garcialebias charrua
AAAGTGCTTCACTATCCAAACCGGAAGAGAAGATCACAGCATAACATTCAATGACAGCACCCTGCACACCAAATAATGACGAGAAGGGGCGACCAGACGCGTCAAGTATGTGACGCGGAGGGACTCTGACCCAAAGCATCAATATATGACGAGTAGGGAGGACTGACTGCAGCTGGTTGTTTCTCTTTTCCAACAACTTGTTGGACTGATCAATATCCATTTGTCTGTCATGGTTTCAGGAAGTTGAACCCAGGAACACAGACTGACACGAGAAATAAAAAAATACAAATAAACTTTATTGTAAAAACAAGAACAAAAGGCCGCAAAAGTTACAACTGAGGTCCGGCTCAAATGTCTTATGTTCTGATTTCAAAGAGGACGCAGTGAGTGGCAGGATATTTTGTCAGTGCACATTTTGTTAGGTCTTTGGGAGAACTTCCACGTTGGGCTTGTTTTGAAGCAGGAAGCCCATCAGAGCTCAGCTGTGAATGTGGTTTGTCCCAGAGATATCCTCACACTGCTGCAACGACAATCACTTTGGGTACAAACACACGTAATCCGTGTATCAGGACCGGCCCCACTGTAGGTCTGATGACAAAACACAGGAGTGCACCTTTGGTTTGTTTCTCCTGATGTTCTAACCATGAAGGAAAGCTGCAGATTAAAATTCCCCTCTGCCTTGTTCCTACTTACAAATATTACAAAACCGCCTGATTCACTTCCTCCTCATTTCTATTCCTCTGATTTTTGTAACATTTTGGTATCATTTTTTTCTTCAAAAATAACACAGATCCACCAACAATTGTTGCCCACTATGGCTTCAATGTCATCTGTTACAGTTCCAGCTGCCCATAATTCACTTTCTGTGTTTACTCTCCCCTCAATCAATGACATCTCCAAACTAATTCAAAAATCAAAATCTTCAACCTGTCAATTAGATCCCCTCCCTACTGCTCTGGTCAAAGCTACTCTTCCCTCTCTGTCCCCTTTCATTACAGATATTATACATTCTTCCCTTACCACTGGTGTTGTTCCCCTTGCTCTCAAAACAGCTGCTGTAACTCCAATACTCAAAAAACCTGGTTTAGATCCAAATGATCTCAATAATTTTCGCCCCATTTCAAATCTTCCATTCATCTCCAAAATTCTTGAAAAAACAGTAGCTGCTCAACTTCATGCTCATCTGTCTTGCAATAATTTATATGAACAATTTCAATCTGGTTTCCGTCCGCTCCACAGTACTGAAACTGCACTCATAAAAATCACCAATGACCTTCTCCTCGCTGCCGACTCTGGTTTATTATCCATTCTCCTTCTGCTTGATCTGACTGCGGCCTTTGACACAATTTCACACAAAATTCTTCTGGACAGACTTTCCTCTCTTGGCATTGTAGATACACCTCTCAACTGGTTTCATTCATACCTTTCTGGCCGCACTCAGTTTGTTCAATTAAAATCATCCACGTCTCATCCTGTTTCCGTTACCTCAGGTGTTCCACAAGGCTCAGTCCTGGGACCCTTATTGTTTATCATTTACCTTCTCCCTCTTGGTTTCATTTTTCGCAAATATCATATTCAGTTTCACTGCTACGCGGATGACACCCAACTCTATCTTTCAACCAAACCTAATTCTGCACTTCCACCTTCGTCCCTCACTGATTGTCTGCTTGAAATAAAATACTGGTTCACTTTAAATTTTCTTAAACTAAATTGCAATAAAACAGAACTTCTTTTAATTGGAACTAAATCAATACTAAACAAACTTCATAGCTTCTCCATTCCAGTTGATAACACTTCCATCTTTCCCTCCCATCAGGTTAAGAGTCTGGGTGTCATCTTTGATAGCACCCTCTCTTTCTCTTCCCATGTCAATAATATCACTCGGTCAGCCTACTTTCATCTTCGAAACATTAATCGTCTCCGTCCTTCCCTCACTCCTCACTCCACTGCTGTTCTGGTTCACAGTCTAGTCACCTCTCGTTTAGATTATTGTAATTCTCTTCTTTTTGGCCTACCCCAGAAAACCCTTCGTAAATTACAACTGGTCCAAAATTCAGCTGCCCGTATCATTACACGGACCCCCTCAATCCATCACATCACACCTGTTTTAAAACAGCTTCATTGGCTTCCCATCCCATATCGCATCAATTACAAAATACTCCTCCTTACATTCAAAGCTGTCCACAACCTTGCTCCTCCATACCTTTCAGACATTATTCACATTGCTACACCTGCTCGTACCCTCAGATCCTCTTCTTCCATCCAGCTCATTGTTCCCATTGCCCGTCTTGTTACTATGGGGAACAGAGCATTCAGCTGCTCTGCTCCCCAGCTCTGGAACTCACTCCCACCTGATATTCGCAACACAGACTCATTGCCACATTTCAAAGTCAAACTCAAAACTCACCTGTTTAAAGTAGCCTATGCATGATAACAATTGCATTGTCTTATTTTTTATTTTATTTTTTAAATTCATTTTACTTGTTTTTTCTATGTTTTTAATGTGTCTGGTTTATTTTTATTTTATTTTTTATGATTGACAATGTAAGGTGACCTTGAGTGCCAAGAAAGGCGCCTACAAATAAAATGTATTATTATTATTATTATTTAGAGGCCGTGGAAACTGTGGTTATCACAACTCGGTTTGTTTTCAGAACATTTTATCTTCTTGTTGCAAACTTTGCCCAGATGGCTCTGTAAAAACGACTCATGGGAAAGAAGCTTAACGGACGTGCAAATAAGAAGACCGGCTCTGTCGGCGTTCACTCTTTCACACCAACGTGATTTTTAGGTCACGGTGAGGCAGAATTTGAAATATGAAATATTGTGGTAATGTTTGATTTGTCACAAAGTTCGGATGTTTGTACAACAGCTTGACTCACAAAGACAAGCCATCTTTACAATCTGAAGGCTTGATATAGAGCAGGGATACTCAATGCGCGGCTCCTGAGCCACATTGGGCTCGCCATGCTTTATTGGTGGCTCTCAAGACAAGTTACAGTACACCAGCACAGCCAACGAATTTTAAAAACGTGCTGGCGCATTGTGCAATAATTGCACATGTCGGCTCAGGCTTATTTGATGTGGTCTTACAAATACAAAGTAATATTGTTTTAATCTACTTGTTGAGGAGGAGTCAGGTCTGGCTGACCGGTGGAAATAAAATAAAATAAAAGTCCTGTTAAGCTTCAGATGTATCAGCTGATCACCTGCTGTCATCTGCAGTAAAGAAAGGAGCATCTTACAGGGCCGGTTCTAGACATGGTTACATGTGGGGGTATGAGAAAATGTGAAGGGGGGCATCTTCATCCGTACACATATTACAGCATATTCATTTTCAATTTATTTGTGATTGTATTTCTTATTGTATAAAGAATTGTTTTGTTTTAAATAAATGAATAAACTTTATTATAATAATAGTCGTTGTTGAGCGTGGACTTTGGTATTCAATTTTATTGTTGACTTGTGTTTTCTTCATGGGATTGGGGTAATAGCTAAAAGCTGAAATTTTTACACCTGGGGGTCAACATTTGAATATATCATGAGTCATGACCCCTATCAAGCAAAAAACAGAGAAACTGAATGACCCACGTCCATTTTGAATGCCTAACTGTGGTTGCAACAACAAATTACAAATACAACATGAAGAAAGTCAAGGACATGCGCCTCAGCTTCCACTCATCTCAGAACTGATGTACATTTTATTCAAACAGATAATGAGCTGGCTGTGTTTCTTTTTTGTTCATAGGTGGGTTGTTCAATTTTATTCTTTTATTTGAGTGATATGGGGTGATATTGCGCCTCTCTCCTTGACTTTGATCTGTTAATATGGCTCTTTTGAAAAAAATAGTGAGGATCACTATAGAGCTCGACTCGGTGTTAGTGTGGCAGAAACAGGACATGTATGGGGTGCCGTTTGTAAAGTTACATAGTCAAAAATGAACAGCAATATTTTGGTTTATTTAAACGTTCATAAGAAAATAAGTTTTTTTTTATTTCAAAGTCATATTTTCACGTCATTCATACATTTATAAATGTCATAGTTCTGAACTAAAGATTTAATACAAAAGCTAAATATTTAGTTTACAAACTAAATACTTAACTCGCAAGTTAAGTATTTAATTAGTGAACTAAATATTTAGGTATAAATTAAATATTTATTTTCCAAGCTAAATATTTATTTTCACAACTAAGCATTTAATTTCTAAATTAAATATTTATTATCCAAACTAAATATTTAATTTCCAAATTAAACATTTAATATTAATTCTGAAAATAAATATTTAATTTACTAACTAAATCTTTAGCTTGGACCTAAATAGTTATTGTACAAACTAAACATTTAATTTCCAAAATAAATAGTTAATTTGCTAACTAAATATTTAACTTGCAAGTTAAATATTTAGTTTGAAAATTAAACATTTAGCTTGGACATAAAAATTTAGTTTGTAAACTAAATATTTAGTGTGGAACTAAAGATTTAGCTTTGTAACTAAACATTTAACATGCAAGTTAAGTATTTAGTTTGTAAACTAAATATTTAGCTTGTAAATTAAATATTTAGTTTGGAAGTATGACATTTATAAATGTATGAATGACATGAAAATATGACTTTAAAAAAGCTATTTTTTCCTTATAAAATGCTAAATAAATCAAAATATTGCTGTTAATTTTTGACTGTGTAACTTTACAAATGGCACACCATACTTTTCAGAGTTTGGACCTTTGTGTGACTTAATATTTAACTTCGCTTGTTGCCTCTTTCCACGCAGAGCTGGATGTTAGTCGTTTATATAAAAAAGGCTGGATAACAATGAAAATATATTCCTTACTCACTGCCAGCTATGCCCACTCGCATGAAAGGACAGCAGCGATGGTCCTCCACTCCTGTTTTGTCTGGACCAACGTCTGCATGGTACGCATGGTGTAGTTTAGGGTTTTCATTTTTACTTCTACCGCTCATCTTCAGGTGTTCTTTGGTCTGCCTCTCTTGCACTTACCTTCTGGTGTCCAATGTAAGACTGTGTGGGTCATCTTTCCTAAGCTGATGCCCAATCCACCTCCACTTTTTCCTCATGATGATGGTCTCCATGATATCTTGACAACGAGAAAGCAGTTGTTCATTTGAGATGATGTTGGGCTGGAAGACTCTCAGTATCCTTCGCAGGCTCGTTGTGTAAAAAACGGAAAGCTTGCTGTGATCATTGGCAGACATACTCCAACATCGTTGGAGAAAAACATTCTTTACTTACTTAAAGGAGACCACATATTGGTTTTATCAATTTTTATGGTATGTCTGGGGTGGTGGTATGTCTTCCGCTTATCCGGGGTCGGGTCGCGGGGGTAGCAGCCTAAGTAGGGAGGCCCAGACTTCCCTCTCCCCAGCCACTTGGAGCAGCTCCTCTGGGGGAATCCCAAGGCGTTCCCAGGCCAGCCGAGAAACATAGTCCCTCCAGCGTGTCCTGGGTCTTCCTCTGGGTCTCCTCCCGGTGGGACATGCCCGGAACACCTCACCAGGGAGGCGTCCAGGAGGCATCCTAACCAGATGCCCGAGCCACCTCAAATAAATATCCAAATATCCAAACCATGTTCATTCAATTTAATGCACAAAATAATTCTTAGATTATTCATTCATTCATTCAACCTTTATTTATACAGGCTAGCCTCGTTGAGCCACGGGGACTCATTTACAAGAGGGACCTGTCTCACTCACACCCAGGGTCAATTTAGAGTTACCAATCAGCCTAACATGCATGTTTTTGGACTGTGGGAGGAAACCGGAGTACCCGGAGAAAACCCACGCATGCACGGAGAGAACATGCAAACTCCACCCAGAAAGGCCCCCGGGCCGGGATTTGAACCGGGGACCTTCTCGCTGAGAGGCAGCAGCTCTACCAGTTGTGCCACCGTGCTGCCCGATAAATATAAAATAAATAATAAAATAAATAATAATAAATAAATAATAAATAAATAAAATATCCCCTTTCTAGTTATGCATTTTCTGACTTCCGTTCTAAACGACCGGTTTATGATAATGAGCTCTGAAGGCCACGCCCTTCAAAAATCTGTTTACATTAACTCCGCCCTCTGTAACAGCCAGTATCTCTAATCTGTTGTTGTTTTAAAATTAGCTCTTTTTTTATTACTCATTTGACTTACTGTTAGTGCTAGCTTAAGATAACTTACCGAAAGCCGTCTGCGCGCGCCGCCATTAGCTGCTCCTTTTAGCATTAGCCCACCCGAATCCGAGGCTAATGATAGCTCTTCCTCCTCCGGCACACCGCCCGCTTAGCTCCGCTCGTTGCATACAGCGCTTTGGGAGCGATTGCTGCTCCAGTCCAGACACATACACAAAGTTCACGGAGTGTTTCCAGTTAATTTATCCGTATGAGGCAACCTCTGACCGGATCCACGGTCCTCAAAAGCTATCAGCTCACGCCCGCAGATGGTCCCTTCGCCGGCGGTCTGCTCGTTTTATTTCTGCCGGCTGCGCGTTGGGAGCGATCGCTAATACGCTAAAAATTGAAATAAAACGTAAAAATAACAATTATACTTTATTTATAAAGCCATTTAAAACAACCACAGCTGCAACAAAGTGCTGTACACATGAAATTAAGAACATTTAAACAAAAGATGAGATGAAATCAGGAAAAACAACCGTCACGTCTTTTATACTGAAGTGGGTTGAGCCTAACCAGGGGTTGCTAGGTGAGGGGCTGGACTCAGGTTTGGGGTGGGTTGTCCTGCGGCTTGTGACGTCACAAACCGCAGGATTTGAAAACGAGACATTTATATCCATCCATCCATCCATTTTCTTCCGCTTATCCGGGGTCGGGTCGCGGGGGTAGCAGCCTAAGTAGGGAGGCCCAGACTTCCCTCTCCCCAGCCACTTGGAGCAGCTCCTCTGGGGGAATCCCAAGGCGTTCCCAGGCCAGCCGAGAAACATAGTCCCTCCAGCGTATCCTGGGTCTTCCTCTGGGTCTCCTCCCGGTGGGACATGCCCGGAACACCTCACCAGGGAGGCGTCCAGGAGGCATCCTAACCAGATGCCCGAGCCACCTCAACTGGCTCCTCTCGATGTGGAGAAGCAGCGGCTCTACTCCGAGTCCCTCCCGGATGACTGAGCTTCTCACCCTATCTCTAAGGGAGAGTCCAGCCACCCTGCGGAGAAAACTCATTTCAGCCGCTTGTATCCGAGATCTTGTTCTTTCGGTCATAACCCAAAGCTCATGACCATAGATGAGGGTGGGAACGTAGATCGATCGGTAAATTGAGAGCTTTGCCTTTTGACTCAGCTCTCTCTTCACCACGACAGACCGGTACAGCGCCCGCTTCACTGCGGACGCTGCACCTATCCGCCTATCGATCTCACGCTCCAGTTTTCCCTCATTCGTGAACAAGACCCCGAGATACTTAAACTCCTCCACTTGGGGCAGGACCTCCTCCCCGACCCGGAGAGGGCACGCTACCCTTTTCCGGCTCAAGACCATGGCCTCGGATTTGGAGGAACTGATCCTCATCCCGGCCGCATCACACTCAGCTGCAAACCGCTCCAGTGAAAGCTGTAGATCACGAGCTGATGAAGCCAATAGGACCACATCATCTGCAAAAAACAGAGAAGCGATTCTAAGGCCACCAAAACAGATCCTCTCAACACCTTGGCTGCGCCTAGAAATTCTGTCCATAAAAGTTATAAAAAGAATCGGTGACAAAGGGCAACCTTGGCGGAGTCCAACTCTCACCGGAAACGAGCCTGACTTACTGCCGGCAATGCGGACCAAGCTCTGACACCGGTCGTACAGGGACCTAACAGCCCATATCAATGGGCCTGGTACCCCATACTCCCGGAGTACCCGCCACAGAACCCCCCGAGGGACGCGGTCGAATGCCTTTTCCAAGTCTACAAAGCACATGTAAACTGGTTGGGCAAACTCCCACGCACCCTCCAGGACCCTGTTGAGGGTGTAGAGCTGGTCTAGTGTTCCACGACCAGGACGAAAACCACACTGCTCCTCCTGAATCCGAGGTTCGACTATCCGACGGACCCTCCTCTCCAGAACCCCTGAATAGACCTTACCAGGGAGGCTTAAGAGTGTGATCCCTCTATAGTTGGAACACACCCTACGGTCCCCCTTTTTGAATAGGGGAACCACCACCCCAGTCTGCCAATCCAAGGGAACTGCCCCCGATGTCCACGCGATATTGCAGAGTCGCGTAAGCCAACACAACCCCACAACATCCAGAGCCCTAAGGAACTCAGGGCGAATCTCATCCACCCCCGGAGCCCTGCCACCGCGGAGCTTTTTAACCACCTCGGTGACCTCAGCACCAGAGATTGGAGAGCCCGACCCAAAGTCCCCAGGCTCCGCTTCCTCAGTGGAAGACGTGCCAGTAGGATTGAGGAGGTCTTCGAAGTACTCCGCCCACCGACTCACAACATCCCGAGTTGAGGTCAACAGCACGCCATCCCCACCATAAATGGTGTTGGTCGCGTACCGCTTTCCCCCCTGAGACGCCGGATGGTGGACCAGAATCGCCTCGAAGCCGTACGGAAGTCATTCTCCATGGCCTCTCCGAACTCCTCCCACGCCCGAGTTTTTGCCTCAGCAACCACCCGAGCCGCATGCCGCTTGGACTGCCGGTACCTATCTGCTGCTTCCGGGGTCCCACAGGCCAAAAAGGCCCAATAGGACTCCTTCTTCAGCTTGACAGCATCCCTCACCGCCGGTGTCCACCACCGGGTTCGAGGGTTGCCACCACGACAGGCACCAACAACCTTGCGGCCACAACTCCGATAAGCTGCCTCGACAATAGAGGCGCGAAACATGGTCCACTCGGGCTCAATGTCCCCCGCCTCCCTCGGAACGTGTTCAAAGCTCTCCCGGAGGTGGGAGTTAAAGCTCCGTCTTACGGGAGACTCTGCCAGACGTTCCCAGCAGACCCTCACAATACGTTTGGGTCTGCCAGGTCTGACCGGCATCCTCCCCCACCATCGGAGCCAACTCACCACCAGGTAGTGGTCAGTGGACAGCTCCGCCCCTCTCTTCACCCGAGTGTCCAGGACATGCGGCCGCAGATCAGATGAGACGACAACAAAGTCGATCATTGAACTACGACCTAGGGTGTCCTGGTGCCAAGAGCACATATGGACACCCTTATGCCTGAACATGGTGTTTGTTATGGACAATCCATGACGAGCACAGAAGTCCAACAACAGAACACCACTCGGGTTCAGATCAGGGGGGCCGTTCCTCCCAACCACACCCCTCCAGGTCTCACTGTCATTGCCCACGTGAGCGTTGAAGTCCCCCAGCAGAACAAGGGAGTCCCCAGGAGGCGCACCCTCCAATACCCCCTCCAAGGACTCCAAAAAGGGTGGGTAATCTGCGCTGCCGTTCGGCGCATAGGCACAAACAACAGTCAGAGCCCGTCCCCCCACACGTAGGCGAAGGGAGGCTACCCTCTCGTTCACCGGGGTGAACCCCAACGTACAGGCACCAAGATGGGGGGCAACAAGTATGCCCACTCCTGCTCGGCGCCTCTCACCAGGGGCAACTCCAGAGTGGAAGAGTGTCCAACCCCTCTCAAGGAAACTGGTTCCAGAGCCAGAGCCATGCGTTGAGGTGAGTCCGACTATTTCTAGCCGGAACCTCTCAACCTCACACACTAGCTCAGGCTCCTTCCCCACCAGAGAGGTGACATTCCATGTCCCAATGGCCAGCTTCTGTAGCCGAGGATCAGACCGCCAGGGTCCCCGCCCTCGGCCACCACCCATTCCACAATGCACCCGACCCCTTTGGCCCCTCCCACAGGTGGTGAGCCTATGGGAAGGGGGACCCACGTCTCCTCTTCGGGCTGTGCCCGGCCGAGCTCCATGGGTGAAAGCCCGGCCACCAGGCGCTCGCCAACGTGCCCCTCCTCCGGGCCTGGCTCCAGAGTGGGGCCCCGGTGACCCGCGTCCGGGCGAGGGAACATTGTTTCCATTTATATTACTCATCATAAGGGGTCTTGTGGGCTGCGCTTTGTCTCGTCCCTCACCTAGGACCTGTCTGCCTTGGGTGACCCTACTAGGGGCATAAAGCCCCTGACAGCATAGCTCCTAGGATCATTGGGACACTCAAACCCCTCCACCACGGTAAGGTGGCAGCCCAGGGAGGGATTTATATCCCTGAAAAATAAATCTACTTAGAGTAAATATACCACTGGGTGCATTTCTTTGGCCCTAATTTTGCATCTGTGGTCCCCTTTAAAGGTTCAGTCTGCAGTTTCTGTAGAACATCAGCACTTAGAAAAAATTTCAACAAGCAAAGCATTCTGATCCCTCCCCCTCAGAGCCATATATGGCTCTGCCCCCTTGTGGTCTGTTAAAATTCAAATTCAAGCTCTGTTTTTATTGGCTGATTCAAATTCAAGCTCGGTTTTTATTGGCTGGTTACAAACTTTGTTTTTATTGGATGGAAAATGGCGGGTCACTTTTTCTTTTTAGAAATGCTTATTTACCACCTGGAGAAGCAAGGGGACAATATTTTTTTTTAGTTTTTTTCAGAGATTACCTCTCTAACATCAATCTAGTGACAGAGTGAAGAAATATGTTAAAAATATATTGTTAGAAAAGTTACATATAGTAGCTTTAAATAAAAAGAACACAATGGCAGAAGATTTTTAACCAGCATTGTACTTGCAAGGACTCATTCAAGACAGATTACATACACAGATACACATTGCATGGAACATGTCACAGAATGAGCGTCAAACAGAGTTAGCTGCAGACTTTTATACAGCAGCAGAGTCCACCAGGCGTTCCCTCATAGCCGGCTGCAGTCAGACACACAGACATGATCCATGGCCATCTGCAATTTTATTTTATACCTTTTGAGTCTATATCTTCTGCCTGTCACTGCAAAACAAGCTGAGATGATGTGCCAAATGACAGTCCTACAGGTCAGAAAAGTCATCACCCTAACAAACCCACCATCTGTGAAAGTCTTTTTTTTTAATCACCTTGGAGGACCTGGAGTACAAAAGTTGAACAAAGACATAAGAAGTCGGTGACAGACCTTGAGCTGAAATGTCGTGATCTCTCTCCACGGGTTCAATTATCGCTCGATCGAGCAAGAGATGGACCCCAATTAGTGTCCTGACTTGACACTTGTGTTTGTCAGAGGAGCCTCAGGCTGGAAACTCCAAGTGAGGAGATTACAGCTAATGGCCCCACTTGATTTCTGATGTCTCCTGTTGAGCACACTCCTGAAATATAACAGAGTCAAAACATGGAGAGTTGAGGACAGTTGTCTCTTTGAAGCAGAGCAGACAATATTCTGTTTCTCCAATGAGCTATCATTGACCTGCACTCTATTAACTTCTGTCACAGAAATAACAAAAAGCATGGGCAGATAACAAACTGCCAGAACAAAATTCTTTATTAGCTCTGTTTTAGTACTCTTGTAATAATGCCTCAACATCGTCTCAAGATTTCTGATTTTCATTATACAGTATTTTAATAATGTGACAATGACATATATAAAACAAATGTCATGATAATATCCATTTCCTTATTTATCTCAAATATTAAACACATATATAGTTGTGGCAATTAAAACATCAAGAAATGAAACAGTTTTTTTTATCACAGCTGCTATGTAAATTTTCTTGTATGCAGGTTCTAAGAATAAACTTTAATAAAATTTATAAAATGTTATAGTTTAGAGAATATAGAGTACAGTACTGTATAGAGAATGTATATATGGTTTACATCACAGCAGCATTTTTCATGTACCTGTACCTTAAGGACCATAGTGACATCTGCTGACTGGAACAGAAATTACCTCAAAATGTTAAACTAAAAACAAATACAGTATTTGATATAATTACCAGCTAATCAATAAATTAACAATAAGTATATATTTTCACTGCTTTGGTATCTGGATCTGATATTGCTCACAATGACAGTAAAAGAAAGACAAATATATAATCATAAAACAGACAAGAAAGTTCATTCTCAATAGAATAAAACAGGCAGTTACTGGTAGCAGATAGAAAATGAGGGCTAACCAGCTTCTAGTCTAAAGGGGAAGTAATTTATGTTGGTTTGCTGTAGACAATTTATCCAGTTTTGTTTCCTTACCCTGCTGTGTATCTACTTTTAATTTTTAAATATATTTAAATGGCGTGGACTGTACTTATTTAATGCCTTTCTACCTTACAAAGTGCTTTTATACTACAATCTGTGCACTCATTTACCCATTCACACAGCGATCTACTAGATCTCTAAAAAGATTAATCAGTGCTTTATCACATTCATACACTGATAGGACTCACATCAGAGGTAATGAGGAGGGGTTCAGTGTCTTGCCCAGAGACACTTCGGCAAGTGACTGCTGGTGGTATCAAACTCCCAACTCTTGCATTGGAGGACGACTGCTCTAACCACTCAGCCACAGCCGCCCCATTAAGTATTTGAATACTATATGAATTATGAAAACTATATTAACAGTATGTTCTATTTTAAATAAATTAGTTTTAAATTGTGTGCAATGTCAATAAAGGTACTCTGACTCTGACTGACTGACTCTGATTTTAATAAAATAAATGTATTGTCCCATTTCTTTTGTTTGCATTTTCTACATCTTACATTGTTTGGGGTTAAAGGATAAAAACTGTAGGCTGTGTGTGACATGCACGGGCAATATGAGTTCACCTGCAGAGTAAATAAGAGATTTACATCTTATATTGATAGCTCTAGACTTTATTGCAATCAATAAGCTCATTAAAAACCTATACATGCACTATAGTATCTATATTCACTTATTGATTCTGAACAGGGCAATCATTCTGGTTCAATCTCCCTGGCAGGTTAAGTTCTTTGTAAAGAGCACAGCAGGGTCAACTGACACACATATCTTCCCTGTCAAATTCATTACATTTATAACTAGTTTTGTGTAACTGACACACATATCTTCCCTGTCAAATTCATTACATTTATAACTAGTTTTACAATATGCTGCATCTCATCTGCACACTGAAAGCATGCAGATGTTTTTCTCTCTAGTTTAAGCAGTCAATTAGCATTGATTGTGTGCTTACCTAATAATCATAAGAAACTCTATGCAGTATACTGGTAAATGTGCTCAAAAACACTAATATAAAATAAAAATAAGCTTAAATGTATTTGGGTGGGCCTTAAAGCATTTTATAATTAAGACTTATAATCTCATATTTATGAAATCTAATCTAAATACAATATCATACCATATAACTATAAAATAGAATATCTTACTTTTACAATGCTACATACTGTATATAAGATGAGCCAGATATTATCTCATCATTATGAGATGCTAAGTCATAACCGAGCTTTGTATGGGGTTGGTCAGAGTATAGATGATGCTATTTGCAGAGTTTGTTAGCCTACACATACATCTGTACATAAGGTTACGAAGCACAGCTGCACAAGTTGGTACGTTGGCATTTGCAAACATCTGGCTGGCACTACTCCATCGCGGCACCTTAAGCAGCATCCTCATGCCATCATTGTATGCCACCTGTAGTTTATGCATACTGCTCTTTCTGTAATGCCGCCACAGGTGTGCAGTGTACATTGGGGTACAATATGTTTTGAAGAGTGCAGTTTTTACAGACACTGAGCACATAGAGAACCTCCGAAGAAGCACATTAGCTTGTACATATTGCATACAACGCTGCCTGTAAATGTCCCTGTCATCAGACAGGTCAGCGGTTATGTAATGTCCCAAGTATTTCACCTCCTCACTGACTTGGAGGATGTTGCCAGACAGAGTGAAGTCAGGGAAAGATAATTTAGTGTCCTCTTTGCTCCTGATAATCATGATGATACTTTTTATTGCATTATATTTGATATCAAAGTCCAATCCATACTGAGAGCAAACTCTTAACAGTTGCTGCAGACCAGCACTATATGGACAGAATATCACAAGATCGTCAGCATACATTAGGTGGTTGATGGTTCTATTACCAACCCAACAGCCAGTCCTACATTGATTCAGCAGTTTAGATAAATCATCCATATACACGTTAAAAAAGCAAGGAGACAAAATGCTGCCTTGTCGCACACCTTTACTCATATAAAAAGACGATGATACAGATTTTCCCCATTTTATACGCATAGACTGGTGAGCATACCAATACACTAAGATTCTTAAAAAATATTTCGGTACTCCTCTTTCATGCAATTTATAAAACAATTTTCAATGATTTAGATGATCAAACGCTTTTGAAGCATCGATAAAACACGTAAAAATTGTGGTATTATGCCTATTGTATAAATCCAAGATCTCCTTGAGAGCAAAAATGCACATATCAGTGCCAAGGTTTGGTTTGAAGCCAAACTGATTATCAAATGTCAGGAGAAACTTCTCCATTCTGTTTAACATAGCTCTCTCCAAGACCTTTGATAAAGTACTGGCGAGAGCTACAGGTCGATAGTTGTCTTTGCTATTTATCTTACCAGCCTTATTTTTAACAATGGGCACTAAAATCACTGACGGTATAGAATCTGGTAAAATGCCATGAATTAAAAACCCAGTGAAACAAATGGCTAGCAAAGGAAAAAGTTTTCTGCTTGCAAATTTTAAATGCACTGCGGATATCTTATCCGCGCCACATGTCTTGTTATTTTTCAGCGTCAAAACAATATCCATAACTTCTTGTGCAGAAATAGTAACATCTTCATGTTTGTCTATGTCGTTCATCACAAAGGGATTACTTTTACTGTGGTTAAACAGTTCATGATAGTGTTCCTTCCATAATTGCATAATTTCATCTGGTCCATTTGCACCATCAATGTTTGTTGGCAAGGAAGTTTTTACATTATTGACTCTTTTAATTTCTTTCCAAAATTCAGTAGGACTGTTATGTTGTAATTTCATTGCAAGTGACTCAGATTTAAGTGTGTTTTCATTCCTCTTAATAAATCGTAAAACATATTTAAAATTAGCATTTGTCCTCTTCTTAAAGTCAAATACTGGACCGTGTGTAGGTTTGCCTGATTCAGCCTACAGTTTAAAAGCCCTTCTGGCTTCAGCATGAAGTTCTTTTGCATATTCATTCCACCCTGGCTTGGCTTGGTGCTTTTTAGTGAATCATGAGAAATGTTCATTTAATTTTGAGATTGCATCTCATAAGAAAAATTGAGATAGTAGACTTAACATAATTTTCCTCATAATTACGACGTAACTTCTCATATTTATGAGATACTATCTTAGAATTATGAAATGCTAAAATAATGCTAAAAGAAAAACACTAATGAGATACATAATCAAATGGCATGAGTCTGTTTTGAGATACAGTAGCCTATTTCGTTATTTTGAGCTGCTAAGTCATAATTATTAGATTATTTATTTTACAATCTTGAGATAATAGTTCATAATTATGAGATAATATCTCATAGGAATGAGATAGCAGACTTAGCATCTTATCTCCATTCATCCATCCATCCATTATCTTTTACCCACTTCTTCCATTTTGGGTCATGGGGGTTGTCGGTGTCCAGCAATGCAACTTATCTCATAAATATTTATTAATTTCTCATATTTATGAGCTACTATCTCAATATTGTGAATGTCTAAAACCCAATTATGAGATAAGATAGCATGAAATAGTTTTGAGATTATATCATCATTTTGAGATGCTAAGTCCTAATTAAGAGAGAGCGAGTTATCATGAGAAATTATTTCATTTTGAGATCGCATCTCATAAGAGATTATGCTAGCAGAGTCAACATATCATTTTCCTCATAATTATGACATAACTTCTCATATTTATGAGATACTATCTTATAATTATGAAATGCTATAAAACACTAATGTGATAATGAGATGGCATGAGTCTGTTTTGAGATAGCCTATCTCATTATTTTTGAGCTGCTAAGTCATAATTATTAGATAATTTATTTTACAATATTGAGATAATAGTTCATAATTATGAGATAATATCTCATAGGAACTTATGAGATAGCAGACTTAGCATCTTATCTCCATCCATCCATTATCTTTTACCCACTTCTTCCATTTTGGGTCATGGGGGTCGCCGGTGCCCATGTCCAGCAATGCATCTTACCTCATAATTATTTATTAATTTCTCATATTTATGAGCTACTATCTCAATATTGTGAATGTCTAAAACCCAATTCTGAGATAATAAGATAGCATGAAATAGTTTTGAGATTATATATCATCATTTTGAGATAAGTCCTAATTATGACATAGCGAGTTATCATGAGAAATTATTTCATTTTGAGATCGCATCTCATAAGAAATTAAATTTTGTTATGTTACTTTTAGATGATTATTGTTTGAATTGATTGTTTGAATAAAGGGGCAGATATAATACGATTTTTTTCTTCCTTCTGCTACCCTTCATTTTATATTGTATTCGTCTCATGTAGGGGATTGTTTTGTGTTGTGTTTTTAAATGAATAAATTTGTATACAGAATAATCATAATTATGTTAGCAGAGTTAACATATCATTTTCCTCATAATTACGACATAACTTCTCATATTTATGAGATACTACTATCAGAATTATGAAATGCTATAAAACACTAATGTGATAATGAGATGGCATGAGTCTGTTTTGAGATAGTATCTTATTATTTTGAGATGCTAAGTCATTATTAGGAGATATAAAAATTTGAGATTATTTTTATTTTGTATATAAATGATTTGGCAAAAGTGTCTGGTATTCTAAGGTGTGTTCTTTTTGCTGATGATACCACATTCTTTTTTTTGGTAATGATTTGAAACAAATGTTTGAGTCGTTAAAACAGGAGATCTCAATATTACAAACTTGGTTTAGTTTAAATAAGTTATCACTGAATTTAGATAAGACTAACTATATGTTATTTAGCAAAAAGAAAATAGATACATTTTCTATCAAAATTGATGGTGTTGAACTAAGTAGAGTGGATGAGGTGAAGTTTTGCGTGTAATTGTTGATGAGAGATTGTCGTGGAAACAGCATGTAAATTTTGTTAAAACTAGGCTATCTAAATCTATTGCTGTACAGTATATAAACTAAAGGACTCATTAAATGATAGGGCTCTTTATTTGCTATATAACTCAATTTTTGTTCCACATTTAATTGATTGTGTGGAGGTTTGTGGGTAAAGCCTGTACAACTATAACAAATTCTATTTTTATTTTACAGAAAAGAGTGGTGAGAATCATTGCTAGAAAGCCTTATCGTCATCCATCAAATGTATTATTTAAACAACTCAAATTATTGAAATTTTATGAATTGGTACATTATAATATTTTGTTAGGGCTCATAAGAATATGCTATCCACTAATGTTCAAATGTTTTTCGTAAAGAGAGAAAGCTGTTACAGTTTAAAAGGAACTGAAATGTTTGTTAAACCTAGATATAAGACTAGTTTGAAGGGACGTTTTATTTCAAATAAGGGAGTGGAATTGTGGAATGTTTTGGAAAAAGATGTAAACTCTGTGATGAAATTCAAAAAAATGATCAAGCCTAAACTGCTAGCAAAATACTAAAGCTTTAAGTAATGCATCCTAATGTATTTGTTAATTATTGAGTGTGAAATGTTACTAAATTGATCTGTTGTTCCTGGAAGATTATTATTTAAATTGATTGTTTGTAAATTGTTTTTTTGTTGTTTTTTTGAAGAAGAAAAAAAAGGGGCAGACAAAATAAGAAATGTTTCTTCTTTCTGCCACCTAATATTTTACAATTAATTAATTAATTAATTAATACCCAACTTCATTTGCTTCTTTCTCAAGAAACCAGTCAAGCTGGGTAATCTGGGGTAAGAACTACATTTCCCAGAATCCCTCTGAGCCTGGCAGCGCTGCTGTGTGACTGCCACCGGACGGCTGTCGACAGAAAGAGCAGGACAATGTGCTCAGCGACACAGACGGCAGCATCCAGGCAGTGGAACCAGCACCTCCAGCAGCAGTCATGTAAGAACAAACCCGAAACAAAATGGAGTAGAGGATAATGTTCCTCGGCAGCTGTCGCCATCATGTTCCCGGGAGTCTTCTATGCATTGCTGGCGGGTTTCCTCGGGGCCGTGGCGGTGGCGTCGGCCAAACTGTCCCTCGGAGCCGACTACCTGAAGGGGGTCTGTGAAACCGGACTCCGGACGTGGGGGGAGCAGAGGAGATTCAGACAAGAGGACGAAACTACAGCCTGCGACCGGGTGAGTCAAAGCTGGCTCAAATATTACCACATAGGACGTCTGGGGGTGAACGGACCGTCCCCCGCATCCCTGACTCCCTCATCATCAGCATCAGCACCACACACGCAGCTGCGCTGTCCCTCCGTGTCCTCGTGCTGAAGGACGCTGCAGCTCGTGATCTTTTCATACACACACTTATCTATCCTTATAGGGACCGTGTATGGACTTCCATTCATTTCTGTAGTAGACTGACCCTGACCCTAACCCCTCCTCAGTTCACACATTAGTCCTCAACGTGACCCCCAACCCAAAAATGTCATTCCACCTTATTAAGATCGGTCTTTGGTCCAACACATCTACAATACTGGTGTATACCAGAAAAAGTCAGATAAACCAGTACTGACACAGACTGGTCTTTACAGTGAGTCAGGTGCATGACCTTCCACATAGAACCATCTACAAACAGACTGACCTCCAATCTGAGGCGGTTTCAGGGCTGCAGGTTGCTACAGGCTTTCTAAAAGGATTGTATGCATCGTGTGACACTCCATGGGGTATCTATTGAAAAACCATATGGAACCTAACTTTGATCAGTTTTATGGATGTGTCTGTGTGAAACCTCTCTGGATGGAAACACTGAGGTATTTTGTGGTGCAAAAGTTAAAGAAATACTGTACATTATACCTTTAATGTTCTTGGCCCTACTGGCTTAATACAGCCACTCCAATGTCCGGAATCTGGGAGTTATTTTTGATAGTGCTTTTAAATTAGACAAACAGATAAATGCTGTTGTTAAATCCGGTTTCTTCCAGCTAAGACTCATTGCCAAGGTGAAGTCTTGTCTCTCTTTCAGAGACCTTGAAAAGGTGATTCACGCTTTTATTACCTCTCGCTTGGACTATTGTAATTCACTGTATGTTGGTTTAGACAAATCATCTTTGCATCGTTTACAATCTGTCCAGAACGCAGCAGCTCGTCTTTTAACTTCAACTAAAAAATATGAACACATAACCCCTGTCCTGGCTTCTCTTCACTGGCTCCCTGTCTGCTATCTGATTGATTTTAAGATTTATTGCTTGTTTTTAAAATCTTAAAAGGTCTGGCCCCGTCATATTTATGTGATCTTATTAATATCTACACTCCTGTAAGAGCACTCCGGTCTACCAACCAGTTTCTCTTAGATGTCCCCAGATCCAGAATTAAATCCAGAGGTGATCGGGCTTTTGCGGTTGCTGCTCCAAAGCTGTAGAACAGTTTACCTGAGAATTTAAAGACCACTCAGACTGTTGAGACTTTTAAATCTTTGCTCAAGACTCGGTCTGTATTCCTTGGCATTTGATCCTCACAGAGTCTGAGAACAAATTTTGAGCAGATTTTATTGTAGTTGTATTTACTGTTAACTTTATTATGTTTCAGTGGCACTAGATGCATTTTACTCTGTTATTTTTATTTTTTAACTGTACAGCACTTTGGTCGGCTTCGGTTGTTTTTATGTGCTATATAAATAAAATTGACATTGACAAATATAACTCAGTTAAAGACTAGTGAAGCTCTATTTTGGACTAGCAAACCTGGAAGCCACAAACATCTTTAACTCCTTATATCTTATCTTCTTTCACTATTGAATATTTGGTATCTCATTTACATGATTTAACTTATTGTTTCTTTTTATTTGGAAGAAGGGATTAGGAAACAGGACAGACCTGTAGAATATTCTGAATGAGCTAAACTTGCTTTTTTTCCACTCAGTAACAGCAGCAGTACCCCAACCTTCAGCCAAACACTGTAGACCAGTAGCAGAGGCTCATGGCACCAGTTTGGCTGCTTGGCTGCTTGTAGGAGCGCAAGTGTCCCGGTGGAGGAAATTGTGGTGAAACTGCGGTTTTATCAGAAGTTTAATTGTTTTGTTACAATGAGCTACATCCATTTCAGATGCCAAGGAGCAAATTCAGTTCAAATTGTATCCAAAGCAAATGTTTTTGGTGTGCCTCAAATAAAATAAAAACCTCAGTATTTCTCATACACTGGCCCTGTGACCACCCTACAGTGGTGGCATGGATTATGTCACCAGTATAAAGTCACTTTATAACTTAACGTACTGAAACAGTTTGGATGCAGTTTGATCCCGCTCACATTAAACACTGAACTTAGTGGTTCCCAACACTGGTCCTTGAGGAACACCATCCTGCACGTTTTAGTTGTTTCCCTGCTCCAAAACACCTGATTCAGGGATTTAATTACGGTACTTCCACATGTTCTGCAGAAGCCTGTAAATCATCCATTTATTAAAAGCAGGTGTGTTGGAGAAGAGAACGAACTAAAACATGCAGGATGGTGTTCCTCAAGGACCAGGGTCGGGAACCCCGGACTTTGGGTGTCAACCATAACCGTTAAAACCATGTGCTCATTAAAATCACCAGGATTAGCCCCAGCACCTGCCTTATGATTAAACTGTTTACAACGTCTTACTTTGACAGTGGAAGCTGCTTTTATATAGACAAGACTGAGTAGAGCCACAGCTCCTCCACAGTAAGAAGAGCCAGTGGAGATGGTTTGGTCATCTGGTAAAGATGCCTCCTGTGAGGCCACAGGGAAGTGCTCCAGACATGTCCAACTTGGAGGAGACCAGTGGTGTAGTCTATGTGATATGCGGGTATATGGACTGGAGTATACCCACTAGAAAAGCTTGGGAATTTCAGTATACCCATTTAAAAGTGCCCAATGGCACATTCCCATGTCACATATCATTGTCAGTGATACATGGGCATGTGTCATTGTCAACACATTTGGAACATTTTATAGACACATTAAGTTGATTCAGTAGTTTTTTTTTATACAATACTTCTGTACTTACTACTTCATACTTGAACATGTTTTGTTTTGACACTGTTTTAAAAATTATATACAGTAATGTGTTTTTAATACAAAGCCAACTATGGTACAAAGCTTGTTGTACATTTATTCAAAAATAAGCATCAGAGAATTTTTGAAATGTTCAATATGCTTAAAAATCCACATAAATTAACGATTACATTGTACTAATCAGCGTACTTTGGTTTCTAAGAACGGTACACCCACTACAAAAATGTAGACTACACCACTGGAGGAGAACTGCATAGTGTCTAGACCCAGGACACAAGAGGACGGTCTCTTGGCTGGCCTGGGAACGTCTTGGAGTCCTCAGAGAAGAGCTGGAAGAGGTGACTGTGGAAAGAGATGTCTGGACCTCAATGCTCAAGCTGAACCAACGAAGTGTCCAAATTTAGGAATTCTTACTTGACCATTGTCTGCAGGGTTAAACTACATCTCCCATGATCCTCCATACACACCATCAACGACTGTCTAAATGAGTTTGTATAAACAAAACAAGTTTTTTTATTTGTTTGTTTCCAGCTCCACATCCCTCTGAGGCTGCTGTGTGGCGGCCTTCTTTTCACCTGCAACGCTGTGATGTGGACCT
>JBBPBX010059848.1:0-21633 GCA_038048925.1 Garcialebias charrua
GGCCACGCCCACATGCTTTGACTTAGAAAAATTCTTTTGATAACTTTTGACCTTCAATGCCTCAAGATAGTGCTGACCGAGTTTGACGCCTGGATCTCGAAAGCTCTAGGACGAGTTCGCTCAGATATGACGTAATTGATGTTTCATGGAAAATGGCCAGATTTGAGGCTTGGCCACGCCCACATGCTTTGACATAGAAAAATTCTTTTGATAACTTTTGACCTTCAATGCCTCAAGATAGTGCTGACTGAGTTTGACCCCTGGATCTCGAAAGCTCTAGGACGAGTTCGCTCAGATATGACGTAAATGAAATAGACCAAATTTGACTTTGACCTAAGGCCACGCCCACATGCTTTGACTTAGAAAAATTCTTTTGATAACTTTTGACCTTCAATGCCTCAAGATAGTGCTGACCGAGTTTGACGCCTGGATCTCGAAAGCTCTAGGACGAGTTCGCTCAGATATGACGTAAATGAAATAGACCAAATTGTGACTTTGACCTAAAATGGCCGACTTCCTGTTGGCTTTGGACCATTGCTCCAAGAGACTTTTTTGTAGCTCCTGATGAGATACATATGTGTACCAAGTTTCATTATTCTAGGATAAAGCATGGTGTCAATAGACCTTTAAATGTCAAAGTTATAGCGTTTCGTTTGTTTCGGCGAGTACGCCAAGTTCACCGCTCCACCACGCCCCCTGAACATATACGAAAAGTCAATTTTTTTGATAACTTTTAAAGGCCCATGCCTTAACTGCATTCTGACCAAGTTTGAAGCCGATAGGTCGAACGCCTGAGAAGGAGTTCGTCAAAGTTCGACATGAGTAAAACTGAAAAATGACCAAAATTTGACCTTTGACCCAAAATGGCCGCCTACCTGTGCATTTTAGAGGGTACCTCCAATGTACTTTTTTTCTTGAATTGGGGAGATCTACATATGTACCGAGTTTCAGATCTCTACGACTTACGGTTTTCCCCAACTCACGTTAGGGGGCGCTGTTGAGCAGTTAGGCCACGCCCACTTGCGATTACACCAGATTCATAAAATTTTCGTTGGGGGACAATTTTGGGTGAAGTTTGGTGAGTTTTTGAATATGTTAAAGGCCCCAAACGGCCGCGCGAAGTGACGGAAAAATAATAATAATAATAATTAAAGCCGCAAGCGGCGTTGAGGCCCGAAGCAGCTTAGCGCCGCTCGGACCTTATTGAGGCGACCGCGCGAGCTCCAGCTCGTCCGCTCGGTCGCCATTTCGAAGTCTCTCGTGTCTACTCCGCACCAGGGGTGCACACGCACAATAAATCTGGTTCAGATCGGATGATGTCTCACTGAGATATAACAGTTTGAATAATCTAGGGGGCGCTCTGGAGTCACATGTTAAACCACAATATCAATGTGTCCACAAGGTCTCACTGATGATACACAATAAATCTGGTTCAGATCGGATGATGTCTCACTGAGATATAACAGTTTGAATAATCTAGGGGGCGCTATGGAGTTATATGTTAAACCACATTATCAATGTGTCCACAAGGGCTCACTGATTATTCACAATAAATTTGGTTCAGATCGGATGATGTATCACTGAGATATAACTATAGAAATAATGTAGGGGGCGCACTTGAGTCAAATGTTAGCCCACCATATCAATGTGTCCACAAGGGCTCACTGATGATGCACAATAAATCTGGTTCAGATCGGATGATGTATCACTGAGATATAACAGTTTGAATAATCTAGGGGGCGCTCTGGAGTCATATGTTAAACAACAATATCAATGTGTCCACAAGGTCTCACTGATTATGCACAATAAATCTGGTTCAGATCGGATGATGTATCACTGAGATGGGACTATAGAAATAATGTAGGGGACGCATGAAGCGCAAGTTTGAGGCCTGGCCACGCCCCTTTAGCATAAACGAAAACGCAAACTTTTGATAACTTTTACTGTCCAATGTGTTAAGGGCATGTTAACCAAGTTTAAAGGCAATCCTTCAAAATCACTAAGAGGAGTTTGTTTAAATACGCAATTCAAAAACATCGGAAAATGACCTTTGACCCAAAATGGCCGACTTTGTTTTTGTTTTGGACCAGGGTTCCAAGAGACTTTTTTGTAGGTCCTGACAATTTACACATGTATACCACGTTTCATAATTCTGGGATAAAGCATGGCTGGGGGCTGATTTTTAAACTAAATTCTAGGGGGCGCTCTGGAAGAATCAGGCCACGCCCACTACATATTGGACTGCAGTCCTGTCGAGGGATGGATAAATATAGATCTTAGTGAATTTGGTGTAGCTGGGAGCTTATATTAGGAAGTTATTTTAGCTTGATGTTTCATGGAGAATGGCCAGATTTGAGGCTTGGCCACGCCCACATGCTTTGACATAGAAAAATTCTTTTGATAACTTTTGACCTTCAATGCCTCAAGATAGTGCTGACCGAGTTTGACGCCTGGATCTCGAAAGCTCTAGGACGAGTTCGCTCAGATATGACGTAATTGATGTTTCATGGAAAATGGCCAGATTTGAGGCTTGGCCACGCCCACATGCTTTGACATAGAAAAATTCTTTTGATAACTTTTGACCTTCAATGCCTCAAGATAGTGCTGACTGAGTTTGACCCCTGGATCTCGAAAGCTCTAGGACGAGTTCGCTCAGATATGACGTAAATGAAATAGACCAAATTTGACTTTGACCTAAGGCCACGCCCACATGCTTTGACTTAGAAAAATTCTTTTGATAACTTTTGACCTTCAATGCCTCAAGATAGTGCTGACCGAGTTTGACGCCTGGATCTCGAAAGCTCTAGGACGAGTTCGCTCAGATATGACGTAAATGAAATAGACCAAATTGTGACTTTGACCTAAAATGGCCGACTTCCTGTTGGCTTTGGACCATTGCTCCAAGAGACTTTTTTGTAGCTCCTGATGAGATACATATGTGTACCAAGTTTCATTATTCTAGGATAAAGCATGGTGTCAATAGACCTTTAAATGTCAAAGTTATAGCGTTTCGTTTGTTTCGGCGAGTACGCCAAGTTCACCGCTCCACTACGCCCCCTGAACATATACGAAAAGTCAATTTTTTTGATAACTTTTAAAGGCCCATGCCTTAACTGCATTCTGACCAAGTTTGAAGCCGATAGGTCGAACGCCTGAGAAGGAGTTCGTCAAAGTTCGACATGAGTAAAACTGAAAAATGACCAAAATTTGACCTTTGACCCAAAATGGCCGCCTACCTGTGCATTTTAGAGGGTACCCCCAATGTACTTTTTTTCTTGAATTGGGGAGATCTACATATGTTCCGAGTTTCAGATCTCTACGACTTACGGTTTTCCCCAACTCACGTTAGGGGGCGCTGTTGAGCAGTTAGGCCACGCCCACTTGCGATTACACCAGATTCATAAAATTTTCGTTGGGGGACAATTTTGGGTGAAGTTTGGTGAGTTTTTGAATATGTTAAAGGCCCCAAACGGCCGCGCGAAGTGACGGAAGAATAATAATAATAATAATGAAGAAATCGAGCGATTACAATAGGCCTTCAGCAGAGCTTCGCTGCTTCGGGCCTAATAATAATAATAATGAAGAAATCGAGCGATTACAATAGGCCTTCAGCAGAGCTTCGCTGCTTCGGGCCTAATTAAAGCCGCAAGCGGCGTTGAGGCCCGAAGCAGCTTAGCGCCGCTCGGACCTTATTGAGGCGACCGCGCGAGCTCCAGCTCGTCCGCTCGGTCGCCATTTCGAAGTCTCTCGTGTCTACTCCGCACCAGGGGTGCACACGCACAATAAATCTGGTTCAGATCGGATGATGTCTCACTGAGATATAACAGTTTGAATAATCTAGGGGGCGCTCTGGAGTCACATGTTAAACCACAATATCAATGTGTCCACAAGGTCTCACTGATGATACACAATAAATCTGGTTCAGATCGGATGATGTCTCACTGAGATATAACAGTTTGAATAATCTAGGGGGCGCTATGGAGTTATATGTTAAACCACATTATCAATGTGTCCACAAGGGCTCACTGATTATTCACAATAAATTTGGTTCAGATCGGATGATGTATCACTGAGATATAACTATAGAAATAATGTAGGGGGCGCACTTGAGTCAAATGTTAGCCCACCATATCAATGTGTCCACAAGGGCTCACTGATGATGCACAATAAATCTGGTTCAGATCGGATGATGTATCACTGAGATATAACAGTTTGAATAATCTAGGGGGCGCTCTGGAGTCATATGTTAAACAACAATATCAATGTGTCCACAAGGTCTCACTGATTATGCACAATAAATCTGGTTCAGATCGGATGATGTATCACTGAGATGGGACTATAGAAATAATGTAGGGGACGCATGAAGCGCAAGTTTGAGGCCTGGCCACGCCCCTTTAGCATAAACGAAAACGCAAACTTTTGATAACTTTTACTGTCCAATGTGTTAAGGGCATGTTAACCAAGTTTAAAGGCAATCCTTCAAAATCACTAAGAGGAGTTTGTTTAAATACGCAATTCAAAAACATCGGAAAATGACCTTTGACCCAAAATGGCCGACTTTGTTTTTGTTTTGGACCAGGGTTCCAAGAGACTTTTTTGTAGGTCCTGACAATTTACACATGTATACCACGTTTCATAATTCTGGGATAAAGCATGGCTGGG
The DNA here is from genome assembly GCA_038048925.1 of Garcialebias charrua. Lineage (NCBI taxonomy): Eukaryota > Metazoa > Chordata > Actinopteri > Cyprinodontiformes > Rivulidae > Garcialebias > Garcialebias charrua. The sequence goes on from JBBPBX010059848.1 coordinate 4,663, forward strand.
GGCTGATTTTTAAACTAAATTCTAGGGGGCGCTCTGGAAGAATCAGGCCACGCCCACTACATATTGGACTGCAGTCCTGTCGAGGGATGGATAAATATAGATCTTAGTGAATTTGGTGTAGCTGGGAGCTTATATTAGGAAGTTATTTTAGCTTGATGTTTCATGGAGAATGGCCAGATTTGAGGCTTGGCCACGCCCACATGCTTTGACATAGAAAAATTCTTTTGATAACTTTTGACCTTCAATGCCTCAAGATAGTGCTGACCGAGTTTGACGCCTGGATCTCGAAAGCTCTAGGACGAGTTCGCTCAGATATGACGTAAATGAAATAGACCAAATTGTGACTTTGACCTAAGGCCACGCCCACATGCTTTGACTTAGAAAAATTCTTTTGATAACTTTTGACCTTCAATGCCTCAAGATAGTGCTGACCGAGTTTGACGCCTGGATCTCGAAAGCTCTAGGACGAGTTCGCTCAGATATGACGTAATTGATGTTTCATGGAAAATGGCCAGATTTGAGGCTTGGCCACGCCCACATGCTTTGACATAGAAAAATTCTTTTGATAACTTTTGACCTTCAATGCCTCAAGATAGTGCTGACTGAGTTTGACCCCTGGATCTCGAAAGCTCTAGGACGAGTTCGCTCAGATATGACGTAAATGAAATAGACCAAATTTGACTTTGACCTAAGGCCACGCCCACATGCTTTGACTTAGAAAAATTCTTTTGATAACTTTTGACCTTCAATGCCTCAAGATAGTGCTGACCGAGTTTGACGCCTGGATCTCGAAAGCTCTAGGACGAGTTCGCTCAGATATGACGTAAATGAAATAGACCAAATTGTGACTTTGACCTAAAATGGCCGACTTCCTGTTGGCTTTGGACCATTGCTCCAAGAGACTTTTTTGTAGCTCCTGATGAGATACATATGTGTACCAAGTTTCATTATTCTAGGATAAAGCATGGTGTCAATAGACCTTTAAATGTCAAAGTTATAGCGTTTCGTTTGTTTCGGCGAGTACGCCAAGTTCACCGCTCCACCACGCCCCCTGAACATATACGAAAAGTCAATTTTTTTGATAACTTTTAAAGGCCCATGCCTTAACTGCATTCTGACCAAGTTTGAAGCCGATAGGTCGAACGCCTGAGAAGGAGTTCGTCAAAGTTCGACATGAGTAAAACTGAAAAATGACCAAAATTTGACCTTTGACCCAAAATGGCCGCCTACCTGTGCATTTTAGAGGGTACCTCCAATGTACTTTTTTTCTTGAATTGGGGAGATCTACATATGTACCGAGTTTCAGATCTGTACGACTTACGGTTTTCCCCAACTCACGTTAGGGGGCGCTGTTGAGCAGTTAGGCCACGCCCACTTGCGATTACACCAGAATCATAAAATTTTCGTTGGGGGACAATTTTGGGTGAAGTTTGGTGAGTTTTTGAATATGTTAAAGGCCCCAAACGGCCGCGCGAAGTGACGGAAAAATAATAATAATAATTAAAGCCGCAAGCGGCGTTGAGGCCCGAAGCAGCTTAGCGCCGCTCCGGCCTTATTGTGGTGAGCATGGGAACTCTAGCTAGTCCGCCCAGTCGCGATCATGGTGCGCATTTGCCAAATATTCAAAATCACATGCAAACTCCAGAGCTCTAGCATCGCCTGCTGGTCTTGTATTCGCCATGCTGCCACAACCACGCCCACATCCTCCAACAAAACCTTCAAGTGTTTTAAAACACATCAGATCAATGTATTATCTGTCTTCTAGCACAGGATCATCTTGACTATGTCAAGGGCGTGAGAGATAGAGTGGCTTTAAACCACCAGAAAGGTGTGAAATTTATGACCAAAACTACCTTTTGATCCAAAATGGCCGACTTCCTGTTGGTTTTGGACCAGGGTTCCAAGATACTTTTTTGTAGGTCCTGACAATTTACACATGTATACCACGTTTCATAATTCTGGGATAAAGCATGGCTGGGGGCTGATTTTTAAACTAAATTCTAGGGGGCGCTCTGGAAGAATCAGGCCACGCCCACTACATATTGGACTGCAGTCCTGTCGAGGGATGGATAAATATAGATCTTAGTGAATTTGGTGCAGCTGGGAGCTTATATTAGGAAGTTATTTTAGCTTGATGTTTCATGGAGAATGGCCAGATTTGAGGCTTGGCCACGCCCACATGCTTTGACATAGAAAAATTCTTTTGATAACTTTTGACCTTCAATGCCTCAAGGTAGTGTTGACCGAGTTTGACGCCTGGATCTCGAAAGCTCTAGGACGAGTTCGCTCAGATATGACGTCAATGAAATAGACCAAATTATGACTTTGACCTAAAATGGCCGACTTCCTGTTGGCTTTGGACCATTGCTCCAAGAGACTTTTTTGTAGCTCCTGATGAGATACACATGTGTACCAAGTTTCATTATTCTGGGATAAAGCATGGCTGGGGGCTGTTTTTTTTAAATATTCTAGAGGGCGCTGTTGCGGAATTAGGCCACGCCCACCAAGTATTGCAATGGAATCCTGCAGGGGGGTGAACAAGGATCGATGTCAGTGAGTTTGGTGAAGCTGGGAGCTTATATTAGGAAGTTATTTTAGCTTGATGTTTCATGGAGAATGGCCATATTTGAGGCTTGGCCACGCCCACATGCTTTGACATAGAAAAATTATTTTGATAACTTTTGACCTTCAATGCCTCAAGGTAGTGCTGACCGAGTTTGACGCCTGGATCTCGAAAGCTCTAGGACGAGTTCGCTCAGATATGACGTAAATGAAATAGACCAAATTGTGACTTTGACCTAAGGCCACGCCCACATGCTTTGTCATAGAAAAATTCTTTTGATAACTTTTGACCTTCAATGCCTCAAGATAGTGCTGACCGAGTTTGACGCCTGGATCTCGAAAGCTCTAGGACGAGTTCGCTCAGATATGACGTAGTTGATGTTTCATGGAAAATGGCCAGATTTGAGGCTTGGCCACGCCCACATGCTTTGACATAGAAAAATTCTTTTGATAACTTTTGACCTTCAATGCCTCAAGATAGTGCTGACTGAGTTTGACCCCTGGATCTCGAAAGCTCTAGGACGAGTTCGCTCAGATATGACGTAAACGAAATAGACCAAATTTGACTTTGACCTAAGGCCACGCCCACATGCTTTGACTTAGAAAAATTCTTTTGATAACTTTTGACCTTCAATGCCTCAAGATAGTGCTGACCGAGTTTGACGCCTGGATCTCGAAAGCTCTAGGACGAGTTCGCTCAGATATGACGTAAATGAAATAGACCAAATTGTGACTTTGACCTAAAATGGCCGACTTCCTGTTGGCTTTGGACCATTGCTCCAAGAGACTTTTTTGTAGCTCCTGATGAGATACATATGTGTACCAAGTTTCATTATTCTAGGATAAAGCATGGTGTCAATAGACCTTTAAATGTCAAAGTTATAGCGTTTCGTTTGTTTCGGCGAGTACGCCAAGTTCACCGCTCCACCACGCCCCCTGAACATATACGAAAAGTCAATTTTTTTGATAACTTTTAAAGGCCCATGCCTTAACTGCATTCTGACCAAGTTTGAAGCCGATAGGTCGAACGCCTGAGAAGGAGTTCGTCAAAGTTCGACATGAGTAAAACTGAAAAATGACCAAAATTTGACCTTTGACCCAAAATGGCCGCCTACCTGTGCATTTTAGAGGGTACCTCCAATGTACTTTTTTTCTTGAATTGGGGAGATCTACATATGTACCGAGTTTCAGATCTCTACGACTTACGGTTTTCCCCAACTCACGTTAGGGGGCGCTGTTGAGCAGTTAGGCCACGCCCACTTGCGATTACACCAGATTCATAAAATTTTCGTTGGGGGACAATTTTGGGTGAAGTTTGGTGAGTTTTTGAATATGTTAAAGGCCCCAAACGGCCGCGCGAAGTGACGGAAGAATAATAATAATAATAATGAAGAAATCGAGCGATTACAATAGGCCTTCAGCAGAGCTTCGCTGCTTCGGGCCTAATAATAATGAAGAAATCGAGCGATTACAATAGGCCTTCAGCAGAGCTTCGCTGCTTCGGGCCTAATTAAAGCCGCAAGCGGCGTTGAGGCCCGAAGCAGCTTAGCGCCGCTCCGGCCTTATTGTGGTGAGCATGGGAACTCTAGCTAGTCCGCTCGGTCGCCACCTCAAACTCTCTCGTGCCCATCCAGCACCAGTTTGCCAAGAACAATTAGCGAACAACAACAATATATACGTGTTTAGAAGTGCTGACAGATGATACACAGTAAACGTGGAACAGATCACATGATCTAGCAATGAGATGTAACAGTTTGAAAAATAATGTATGGGGCACACTGGAGTCATCTGTTAAACCATAGTATCAAAGTGTGTAGAAGTGATCAGCCCTTTGTGAATAGCAAACAACCCTTTGGGTTGTTTTTACAATGGGTGCTAACGATCCATTGTTAAGATGATGGTCATCCATCATGTGAGCAACTGGTTTCAGCAGTCACCAGCAAACTGGTTGATCCACTTTGAGAGGGTGCTAAGACTGAGCTGAATATCAGACTTAGCTTTTTTAGAGTTTTCTACCTGGATTATTGAGCATGTATCAGGGGAAAATTAAACATGTTTTAAAATCAATTTTGGAGCATTTAGAATTGATTCTGAATCGCCAAGACAAAGAATCTAGATTTAAAAAAACGATTTTTTCCCTTAATCCTTATTGACATATAACAGTTTGAATTATGTAGGTGGTGCACTGAAGTCAAAATTTACACAACAATATCAATGCGTTTAGAACTGCTCCCTGATGACGCAGAATAAATCTGGTACAGATCGAATGATGTATCACTGAGATCTAACAGTTTGAATAATCTAGGGGCGCTCTAGAGTCATATGTTAATCCACAATATCAATGTGTATAGACGTGCTCACTGATGAAGTACAATAAATCTCGTGCAGATCGGATAATGTATCTCTGAGATATACCATGCTGAACAAGTTTCTGGTGTTATCTCACATGCTAATGGGTGATGCTAATGCTAAGCTAACTAGCATGCTAGGCTAACACCTAATTTTCCAACCAAACTTACACAGGTGACTCAACAGACCACGTTGAACAAGTTTCTGGTGTTATCTCACATGCTAACGGGTGATGCTAATGCTAAGCTAACTAGCATGCTAGGCTAACACCTTATTTTCCATTCAAACTTACACAGATGACTCAACAGACCACGCTTAACAAGTTTCTGGTGTTATCTCACATGCTAACGGGTGATGCTAATGCTAAGCTAACTAGCATGCTAAGCTAACACCTTATTTTCCAACCAAACTTACACAGGTGACTCAACAGACCACGTTGAACAAGTTTCTGGTGTTATCTCACATGCTAACGGGTGATGCTAATGCTAAGCTAACTAGCATGCTAGGCTAACACCTTATTTTCCAACCAAACTTACACAGGTGACTCAACAGACCACACTGAACAAGTTTCTGGTGTTATCTCACATGCTAACGGTTGATGCTAATGCTAAGCTAACTAGCATGCTAGGCTAACACCTTATTTTCCAACCAAACTTACATAGGTGACTCAACAGACCACACTGAACAAGTTTCTGATGTTATCTCACATGCTAATGGGTGATGCTAATGCTAAGCTAACTAGCATGCTAGGCTAACACCTTATTTTTCAACCAAACTTACACAGATGACTCAACAGATCACGCTGAACAAGTTTCTGGTGTTATCTCACATGCTAACGGGTGATGCTAATGCTAAGCTAACTAGCATGCGCACTTGAGTCAAATGTTAGCCCACCATATCAATGTGTACACAAGGGCTCACTGTTGATGCACAATAAATCTTGTACAGATCGGATAATGTATCACTGAGATATAACTGTAGTAATAATATAGGGGGCGTTGTGGAGTAAAAATTTACACAACATTATCAATGTGTGTAGAAGTACTCACTGATGAACCACACTAAATCTCGTGCAGATCGGATAATGTATCACTAAGATATACAGGTAGTCCCCGATTTACGAGCGAGATCCGTCACAACGAGGCGCTCGTAAACCGGAAATCTCGTAATTTGGAACGGCCGCCATTTCGCTCGTAAATCCGGAAATCCGCTCGTAAATTGGAACGGTTTTCGCTAGCGCACCTAAAAACACTCTATTTTCATCTAAAAACTACTTTTGAGTGCATAAAAATGATCGGAAACGTGTGTTTATATGCTTAACTTGCTAACTGAAGTGAAAAAACACATGAAAACTCAGTATTTTTTTCGTTTTTTCCAAAAATGTGCAGCTCGTAAGTCTGGAACCTCGCAGATCAGAGCGCTCGTAAATCGGGGACTACCTGTAACTGTAGTAATAATATAGGGGGCGCTATGGAGTAAAAATTTACATACTATTATCAATGTGTGTCGAAGTGTTCACTGATAAAGCACAATAAATCTCGTGCAGATCGGATAATGTATCACTAAGATATAACTGTAGTAATAATATAGGGGGCGCTATGGAGTAAAACTTTACATACCATTATCAATGTGTGTCGAAGTGTTCACTGATAAAGCACAATAAATCTGGTTCAGATCGGATGATGTATCACTGAGATATAACTATAGACATAATGTAGGGGGCGCACTTGAGTCAAAAGGTGTGAAATTTATGACCAAAACTACCTTTTGATCCAAAATGGCCGACTTCCTGTTGGTTTTGGACCAGGGTTCCAAGAGACTTTTTTGTAGGTCCTGACAATTTACACATGTATACCACGTTTCATAATTCTGGGATAAAGCATGGCTGGGGGCTGATTTTTAAACTAAATTCTAGGGGGCGCTCTGGAAGAATCAGGCCACGCCCACTACATATTGGACTGCAGTCCTGTCGAGGGATGGATAAATATAGATCTTAGTGAATTTGGTGCAGTTGGGAGCTTATATTAGGAAGTTATTTTAGCTTGATGTTTCATGGAGAATGGCCAGATTTGAGGCTTGGCCACGCCCACATGCTTTGACATAGAAAAATTCTTTTGATAACTTTTGACCTTCAATGCCTCAAGGTAGTGCTGACCGAGTTTGACGCCTGGATCTCGAAAGCTCTAGGACGAGTTCGCTCAGATATGACGTCAATGAAATAGACCAAATTGTGACTTTGACCTAAAATGGCCGACTTCCTGTTGGCTTTGGACCATTGCTCCAAGAGACTTTTTTGTAGCTCCTGATGAGATACACATGTGTACCAAGTTTCATTATTCTGGGATAAAGCATGGCTGGGGGCTGTTTTTTTAAAATATTCTAGAGGGTGCTGTTGAGGAATTAGGCCACGCCCACCAAGTATTGCAATGGAATCCTGCAGGGGGGTGAACAAGGATCGATGTCAGTGAGTTTGGTGAAGCTGGGAGCTTATATTAGGAAGTTATTTTAGCTTGATGTTTCATGGAGAATGGCCAGATTTGAGGCTTGGCCACGCCCACATGCTTTGACATAGAAAAATTCTTTTGATAACTTTTGACCTTCAATGCCTCAAGATAGTGCTGACCGAGTTTGACCCCTGGATCTCGAAAGCTCTAGGACGAGTTCGCTCAGATATGACGTAAATGAAATAGACCAAATTTGACTTTGACCTAAGGCCACGCCCACATGCTTTGACTTAGAAAAATTCTTTTGATAACTTTTGACCTTCAATGCCTCAAGATAGTGCTGACCGAGTTTGACGCCTGGATCTCGAAAGCTCTAGGACGAGTTCGCTCAGATATGACGTAAATGAAATAGACCAAATTGTGACTTTGACCTAAAATGGCCGACTTCCTGTTGGCTTTGGACCATTGCTCCAAGAGACTTTTTTGTAGCTCCTGATGAGATACATATGTGTACCAAGTTTCATTATTCTAGGATAAAGCATGGTGTCAATAGACCTTTAAATGTCAAAGTTATAGCGTTTCGTTTGTTTCGGCGAGTACGCCAAGTTCACCGCTCCACCACGCCCCCTGAACATATACGAAAAGTCAATTTTTTTGATAACTTTTAAAGGCCCATGCCTTAACTGCATTCTGACCAAGTTTGAAGCCGATAGGTCGAACGCCTGAGAAGGAGTTCGTCAAAGTTCGACATGAGTAAAACTGAAAAATGACCAAAATTTGACCTTTGACCCAAAATGGCCGCCTACCTGTGCATTTTAGAGGGTACCTCCAATGTACTTTTTTTCTTGAATTGGGGAGATCTACATATGTACCGAGTTTCAGATCTCTACGACTTACGGTTTTCCCCAACTCACGTTAGGGGGCGCTGTTGAGCAGTTAGGCCACGCCCACTTGCGATTACACCAGAATCATAAAATTTTCGTTGGGGGACAATTTTGGGTGAAGTTTGGTGAGTTTTTGAATATGTTAAAGGCCCCAAACGGCCGCGCGAAGTGACGGAAAAAGAATAATAATAATAATTAAAGCTGCAAGCAGCATTGAGGCCCGAAGCAGCTTAGCACTGCTCGGACCTTATTGAGGCGACCACGCGAGCTCCAGCTCGTCCGCTCGGTTGCCATTTCGAAGTCTCTCGTGTCTACTCCGAACCACGGGTGCACACGCACAATAAATCTGGTTCAGATCGGATGATGTCTCACTGAGATATAACAGTTTGAATAATCTAGGGGGCGTTCTGGAGTCACATGTTAAACCACAATATCAATGTGTCCACAAGGGCTCACTGATGATGCACAATAAATCTGGTTCAGATCGGATGATGTATCACTGAGATATAACAGTTTGAATAATCTAGGGGGCGCTCTGGAGTCATATGTTAGCCCACCATATCAATGTGTCCACAAGGGCTCACTGATGATGCACAATAAATCTGGTTCAGATCGGATGATGTATCACTGAGATATAACTATATAAATAATGTAGGGGGCGCACTTGAGTCAAATGTTAGCCCACCATATCAATGTGTCCACAAGGGCTCACTGATGATGCACAATAAATCTGGTTCAGATCGGATGATGTATCACTGAGATATAACTATAGAAATAATGTAGGGGGCGCACTTGAGTCAAATGTTAGCCCACAATATCAATGTGTCCACAAGGGCTCACTGATGATACACAATAAATCTGGTTCAGATCGGATGATGTATCACTGAGATATAACTGTAGTAATAATATAGGGGGCGCTATGGAGTAAAAATTTACATAACATTATCAATGTGTGTCGAAGTGTTCACTGATAAAGCACAATAAATCTCGTGCAGATCGGATAATGTATCACTAAGATATAACTGTAGTAATAATATAGGGGGCGCTATGGAGTAAACATTTACATACCATTATCAATGTGTGTCGAAGTGTTCACTGATAAAGCACAATAAATCTCATGCAGATCGGATAATGTATCACTAAGATATAACTGTAGTAATAATACAGGGGGCGCTATGGAGTAAAAATGTACATACCATCATCAATGTGTGTAGAAGTGTTCAGTGATGAATCACAATAAATCTCGTGCAGATCGGATAATGTATCACTAAGATATAACTGTAGTAATAATATAGGGGGCGCTATGGAGTAAAAATTTACATACCATTATCAATGTGTGTCGAAGTGTTCACTGATAAAGCACAATAAATCTCGTGCAGATCGGATAATGTATCACTGAGATATAACTGTAGTAATAATACAGGGGGCGCTATGGAGTAAAAATTTACATACCATTATCAATGTGTGTAGAAGTGTTCACTGATGAATCATAATAAATCTCGTGCAGATCGGATAATGTATCACTAAGATATAACTGTAGTAATAATATAGGGGGCGCTATGGAGTAAAAATTTACATACCATTATCAATGTGTGTCGAAGTGTTCACTGATAAAGCACAATAAATCTTGTGCAGATCGGATGATGTATCACTAAGATATAACTGTAGTAATAATATAGGGGGCGCTATGGAGTAAAAATTTACATACCATTATCAATGTGTGTCGAAGTGTTCACTGATAAAGCACAATAAATCTCGTGCAAATTGGATAATGTATCACTGAGATATAACTGTAGTAATAATATAGGGGGCGCTATGGAGTAAAAATTTACATACCATTATCAATGTGTATAGAAGTGTTCACTGATGAATCACATTAAATCTCGTGCAGATCGGATAATGTATCACTAAGATATAACTGTAATAATAATATAGGGGGCGCTATGGAGTAAAAATTTACATAACATTATCAATGTGTGTCGAAGTGTTCACTGATAAAGCATAATAAATCTCGTGCAGATCGGATAATGTATCACTAAGATATAACTGTAGTAATAATACAGGGGGCGCTATGGAGTAAAAATTTACATACCATTATCAATGTGTGTAGAAGTGTTCACTGATGAATCATAATAAATCTCGTGCAGATCGGATAATGTATCACTAAGATATAACTGTAGTAATAATATAGGGGGCGCTATGGAGTAAAAATTTACATAACATTATCAATGTGTGTCGAAGTGTTCACTGATAAAGCATAATAAATCTTGTGCAGATCGGATGATGTATCACTGAGATATAACTATAGAAATAATGTAGGGGGCGCACTTGAGTCAAATGTTAGCCCACCATATCAATGTGTCCACAAGGGCTCACTGATGATGCACAATAAATCTGGTTCAGATCGGATGATGTATCACTGAGATACAACAGTTTGAATAATCTAGGGGGCGCTATGGAGGCTATTTGCTAATTAGCATAAACACCTGTTCAAGGGGTGGGTAATGATCGATCATAATGATTTTGGTACTCCTCAGATCAAATCTGTGGAGTTTAGAACCAAACGTATGGTGACGGCGTTACGTCTTACTTCGCCACGTCACCACGCCCACTTGCTCCACCCAAAACGAACAGTGCTGGAAAGCTTGTTACACCACCATGTCTTCGGTGACTGGATACAATGTCACGTTGATTAGGTAACAGGGATCCGATATGGACCGTTCAACGTAAAACTTTACACTTCCTGTTGTCAGGGGGCGTGGCTTAAGTGATGTCATGATTTGACCATACAGTTTTGCAGGGGACCGGATGTGGGTCAATCACTGAAGGTTTGATGTATTAGACAGTTTTCGTGTAAGAGCTATAAGCGTTTCGTTTTTCATGGCGAGATGTCCAACTTTGAGGTCTGGCCCCGCCCCTTCATCATGCATGAAAACGCACAGTTTTGAAAATTTTGTTCCCCCGTGCCTTATAAAGAAACTGGCCAAGTTTGAATCAAATCGAGCGAAATCCCTAGGAGGAGTTCGTTGAAATGCAGAGGCTGTAAACGGCCAAAAAGGGGTGAAAATTTGGTCATCGTTCCAAAATGGCCGCCTTACCATTTATCGTACAACATTGGTGCCAGAGGGTTTTCTGTGCATCTTGGTGAGTTGGACAAGTGTACCAAATTTCATGATTCTACGTCAAACTAAGGTCAATGCGGAGGGTATTTTGAATATTTCTAGGGGGCGCTCTTGAGCCGTTTCTGTAGCGATTTGCTAATTAGCATAAACACCTGTTCAAGGGGTGGGCAATGATCGATCATACTGATTTTGGTACTCCTCGGATCAAATCTGTGGATTTTAGAACCAAACGTATGGTGATGGCGTTATGTCTTACTTCGCCACGTCGCCACGCCCACATGCTCCACCAAAAACGAACAGTATTGGAATGCTTGTTACACCAACATGTCTTCGGTCACTGGACACAATGCCACGCTGATTAGGTAACAGGGGTCCGATATGGACCGTTCAACGTAAAACTTTACACTTCCTGTTGTCAGGGGGCGTGGCTTAAGTGATGTCATGATTTGACCATACAGTTTTGCGGGGGACCGGATGTGGGTCAATAACTGAAGGTTTGATGTATTAGACTTTTTTCGTGTAAGAGCTGTAAGCGTTTCGTTTTTCATGGCGAGATGTCCAACTTTGACGTCTGGCCCCGCCCCTTCAGCATTCATGAAAACGCACAATTTTGATATTGTTTGTTCCCCCGTGCCTTATGAAGAAACTGGCCAAGTTTGAACCAAATCGAGCGAAATTCATAGGAGGAGTTCGTTCAAATGCGGAGGCTGTAAACGGCCAAAAAGGGGTGAAAATTTGGTCATCGTTCCAAAATGGCCGCCTTACCATTTATCGTACAGCGTTGGTGCAAGAGGGTTTTCTGTGCATCTTGGTGAGTTGGACAAGTGTACCAAATTTCATGATTCTACGTCAAACTAAGGTCATGCGGAGGGTATTTTGAAAATTTCTAGGGGGCGCTCTTGAGCCGTTTCTGTGGCGATTTTTGCCACGCCCCCAAAATACGTAATTTTTCACCAGTCCTGACGAGTCCGCAAAATTTGGTGAGTTTTCGTATATGATAAAGCCCCCAAAAGGCCACTTCTTTGGGGGGAATAAAAATAAAAATAATAATAAAAAAAAAAAAATAATAAACACTACAATTACAATAGGTCCTTGCAGCGCTTCGCTGCTTCGGGCCTAATTAAAGCTGCAAGCAGCATTGAGGCCCGAAGCAGCTTAGCGCCGCTCGGACCTTATTGAGGCGACCGCGCGAGCTCCAGCTCGTCCGCTCGGTCGCCATTTCGAAGTCTCTCGTGTCTACTCCGCACCAGGGGTGCACACGCACAATAAATCTGGTTCAGATCGGATGATGTCTCACTGAGATATAACAGTTTGAATAATCTAGGGGGCGCTCTGGAGTCACATGTTAAACCACAATATCAATGTGTCCACAAGGTCTCACTGATGATACACGATAAATCTGGTTCAGATCGGATGATGTCTCACTGAGATAGAACAGTTTGAATAATCTAGGGGGCGCTATGGAGTTATATGTTAAACCACAATATCAATGTGTCCACAAGGGCTCACTGATTATTCACAATAAATTTGGTTCAGATCGGATGATGTCTCACTGAGATATAACAGTTTGAATAATCTAGGGGGCGCTATGGAGTTATATGTTAAACCACAAAATCAATGTGTCCACAAGGGCTCCCTGATGATGCACAATAAATCTGGTTCAGATCGGATGATGTATCACTAAGATATAACTATAGAAATAATGCAGGGGGCGCACTTGAGTTAAATGTTAGCCCACCATATCAATGTGTCCACAAGGGCTCACTGATGATGCACAATAAATCTGGTTCAGATCGGATGATGTATCACTGAGATATAACAGTTTGAATAATCTAGGGGGCGCTCTGGAGTCATATGTTAAACCACAATATCAATGTGTCCACAATGTCTCAATGATGATACACAATAAATCTGGTTCAGATCGGATGATGTATCACTGAGATATAACTATAGAAATAATGTAGGGGGCGCACTTGAGTCAAATGTTAGCCCACCTTATCAATGTGTCCACAAGGACTCACTGATGATGCACAATAAATCTGATTCAGATCGGATGATGTCTCACTGAGATATAACAATTTGAATAATCTAGGGGGCGCTCTGGAGTCACATGTTAAACCACAATATCAATGTGTCCACAAGGTCTCACTGATGATACACGATAAATCTGGTTCAGATCGGATGATGTCTCACTGAGATATAACAGTTTGAATAATCTAGGGGGCGCTATGGAGTTATATGTTAAACCACAATATCAATGTGTCCACAAGGGCTCACTGATTATTCACAATAAATTTGGTTCAGATCGGATGATGTATCACTGAGATATAACTATAGAAATAATGTAGGGGGCGCACTTGAGTCAAATGTTAGCCCACCTTGTCAACGTGTCCACAAGGGCTCATTGATGATACACAATAAATCTGGTTCAGATCAGATGATGTCTCACTGAGATATAACAGTTTGAGTAATCTAGGGGGCGCTCTGGAGTCATATGTTAAACCACAATATCAATGTGTCCACAATGTCTCACTGATGATACACAATAAATCTGGTTCAGATCGGATGATGTATCACTGAGATATAACTATAGAAATAATGTAGGGGGCGCACTTGAGTCAAATGTTAACCCACCTTAACAATGTGTCCACAAGGACTCACTGATGATGCACAATAAATCTGGTTCAGATCGGATGATGTCTCACTGAGATATAACAGTTTGAATAATCTAGGGGGCGCTCTGGAGTTACATGTTAAACCACAATATCAATGTGTCCACAAGGGCTCACTGATGATGCACAATAAATCTGGTTCAGATCGGATGATGTATCACTGAGATATAACTATAGAAATAATGTAGGGGGCGCACTTGAGTCAAATGTTAGCCCACCATATCAATGTGTCCACAAGGGCTCACTGATGATGCACAATAAATCTGGTTCAGATCGGATGATGTATCACTAAGATATAACAGTTTGAATAATCTAGGGGGCGCTCTGGAGTCATATGTTAAACAACAATATCAATGTGTCCACAAGGGCTCACTGATTATGCACAATAAATCTGGTTCAGATCGGATGATGTATTACTGAGATATAACTGTAGAAATAATGTAGGGGGCGCACTTGAGTTAAATGTTAGCCCACCATATCAATGTGTCCACAAGGGCTCATTGATGATGCACAGTAAATCTGGTTCAGATCGGATGATGTATCACTGAGATATAACTATAGAAATAATGTAGGGGGCGCACTTGAGTCAAATGTTAGCCCACCATATCAATGTGTCCACAAGGGCTCACTGATGATGCACAATAAATCTGGTTCAGATCGGATGATGTATCACTGAGATATAACAGTTTGAATAATCTAGGGGGCGCTCTGGAGTCATATGTTAAACAACAATATCAATGTGTCCACAAGGTCTCACTGATTATGCACAATAAATCTGGTTCAGATCGGATGATGTATCACTGAGATGGGACTATAGAAATAATGTAGGGGACGCATGAAGCGCAAGTTTGAGGCCTGGCCACGCCGCTTTAGCATAAACGAAAACGCAAACTTTTGATAACTTTTACTGTCCAATGTGTTAAGGGCATGTTAACCAAGTTTAAATGCAATCCTTCAAAATCCCTAAGAGGAGTTTGTTTAAATACGCAATTCAAAAACATTGGAAAATGACCTTTGACCCAAAATGGCCGACTTCCTGTTGGCTTTGGACCATTGCTCCAAGAGACTTTTTTGTAGCTCCTGATGAGATACACATGTGTACCAAGTTTCATTATTCTGGGATAAAGCATGGCTGGGGGCTGTTTTTTTTAAATATTCTAGAGGGTGCTGTTGAGGAATTAGGCCACGCCCACCAATTATTACAATGGAATCCTGCAGGGGGGTGAACAAGGATCGATGTCAGTGAGTTTGGTGAAGCTGGGAGCTTATATTAGGAAGTTATTTTAGCTTGATGTTTCATGGAGAATGGCCAGATTTGAGGCTTGGCCACGCCCACATGCTTTGACATAGAAAAATTCTTTTGATAACTTTTGACCTTCAATGCCTCAAGATAGTGCTGACCGAGTTTGACGCCTGGATCTCGAAAGCTCTAGGACGAGTTCGCTCAGATATGACGTAATTGATGTTTCATGGAAAATGGCCAGATTTGAGGCTTGGCCACGCCCACATGCTTTGACATAGAAAAATTCTTTTGATAACTTTTGACCTTCAATGCCTCAAGATAGTGCTGACTGAGTTTGACCCCTGGATCTCGAAAGCTCTAGGACGAGTTCGCTCAGATATGACGTAAATGAAATAGACCAAATTTGACTTTGACCTAAGGCCACGCCCACATGCTTTGACTTAGAAAAATTCTTTTGATAACTTTTGACCTTCAATGCCTCAAGATAGTGCTGACCGAGTTTGACGCCTGGATCTCGAAAGCTCTAGGACGAGTTCGCTCAGATATGACGTAAATGAAATAGACCAAATTGTGACTTTGACCTAAAATGGCCGACTTCCTGTTGGCTTTGGACCATTGCTCCAAGAGACTTTTTTGTAGCTCCTGATGAGATACACATGTGTACCAAGTTTCATTATTCTAGGATAAAGCATGGTGTCAATAGACCTTTAAATGTCAAAGTTATAGCGTTTCGTTTGTTTCGGCGAGTACGCCAAGTTCACCGCTCCACCACGCCCCCTGAACATATACGAAAAGTCAATTTTTTTGATAACTTTTAAAGGCCCATGCCTTAACTGCATTCTGACCAAGTTTGAAGCCGATAGGTCGAACGCCTGAGAAGGAGTTCGTCAAAGTTCGACATGAGTAAAACTGAAAAATGACCAAAATTTGACCTTTGACCCAAAATGGCCGCCTACCTGTGCATTTTAGAGGGTACCTCCAATGTACTTTTTTTCTTGAATTGGGGAGATCTACATATGTACCGAGTTTCAGATCTGTACGACTTACGGTTTTCCCCAACTCACGTTAGGGGGCGCTGTTGAGCAGTTAGGCCACGCCCACTTGCGATTACACCAGAATCATAAAATTTTAGTTGGGGGACAATTTTGGGTGAAGTTTGGTGAGTTTTTGAATATGTTAAAGGCCCCAAACGGCCGCGCGAAGTGACGGAAAAAGAAGAAGAATAATAATAATAATAATGAAGAAATCCTGCGATTACAATAGGCCTTCAGCAGAGCTTCGCTGCTTCGGGCCAATAATAATAATGAAGAAATCCTGCGATTACAATAGGCCTTCAGCAGAGCTTCGCTGCTTCGGGCCTAATAATGAAGAAATCCTGCGATTACAATAGGCCTTCAGCAGAGCTTCGCTGCTTCGGGCCTAATAATGAAGAAATCGAGCGATTACAATAGGCCTTCAGCAGAGCTTCGCTGCTTCGGGCCTAATTAAAGCCGCAAGCGGCGTTGAGGCCCGAAGCAGCTTAGCGCCGCTCGGACCTTATTGAGGCGACCGCGCGAGCTCCAGCTCGTCCGCTCGGTCGCCATTTCGAAGTCTCTCGTGTCTACTCCGCACCAGGGGTGCACACGCACAATAAATCTGGTTCAGATCGGATGATGTCTCACTGAGATATAACAGTTTGAATAATCTAGGGGGCGC
>JBBPBX010059849.1:0-21633 GCA_038048925.1 Garcialebias charrua
AAGAATTCCACCTGAAAAGCTTCAAAAATTGGTCTCCTCAGTTCCCAAACGTTTACTGAGTGTTGTTAAAAGGAAAGGCGATGTAACACAGTGGTAAATATGTCCCTGTGCCAACTTTTTTGCAATGTGTTGCTGCCATTGAATTCTAAGTTAATGGTTATTTGCAAAACAAAATAAAGTTTCTCCGTTCGAACATTAAATATATTGTCTTTGCATTCTATTCAGTTGAATATGGGTTGAAAAAGATTTGCAAGTCATTGTATTCTGTTTTTATTTGCGATTTGCACAACGTGCCAACTTTTCTGGTTTTGGGCTTGTACATAGTTCCCACACTCGCCCCCAGTATTGCGCAATACCGGCTTCCGTACCACATCTAAAGGCGGAAAAGGCGAGCAAGATGGCGAACAAGCAGACGCGAACAACCAGAGCAAATTATATGGACAAAAACACAAGCTACACACAGCTAAATACATTACTAGCTTCACCAAGGAACAAGAGCAAAATGGCAATGGTCGGAGTTAAATGAGTTTGAGAAAGAAATCATGGCAGACGAATCGGACAACTAGTCACAAAGTAGTTACTCTGATATCATTAATTATTTAATTACTACGAGGAACGCACACCGGCTTCACAGTGCAGAGCTTCACAGCTTTAAATCCAAAAAAGATGTGTAAACAGTCTCAATCATATCTAACCAGCTAAATAAAGGTTTAACTAAAATAACACACAGCCAGCACAAACAGTCCAAGCTGAACACGGACCAGAACCAGCACTTTGAGTGTTACCGTGTTGGAAGTTAGCATGTCGCGTTAGCATCCGTTGCACGGAGGCTCGCGGCGAGCTCAAGTAGGTCACACGGCGTGGATCCGTCGCGGCCACGGGGGCACGTCCCATGGGACCAACGCGTCGCCCACACGACTTCGCTCCCGTCCTCCTTCCCCCACTGGGACGGTCTTCCCGCCGGTCCCGGAAGACCGGCGAGACCGTGAGGAGGCCGTTGTCGCGTTAGCGAGATGCTAAGTGTTGTAAAATAAAATACACTTTTGTCTTCGTGTCTTCTTTTTCCTCCCGAAATCTGCAAGCTGAGATAAGCAATAGTATTTCCTGTTTACAAGACAGAAGCTTTCTGACAGTTGGGGAGGGGCAACATTCTCTAAGCAGAACTCCTCTTAGTTGAGAGCAGGCAACGCCCAAATAAGAGTACAAAAAGCATGAGTTTTCCTCCTTCAGCAGACAACGCAAGGCGAGCCGACAGAGAACTACCCATCAGGTTGTATTTGCTTTGTCTCCATTGAAATGCGCATTTCAATGTTCTTTCTTTCTCTTTTTACCTTCCATCCTGTTTGTTTAATCCTGTTAAAGCTCCACTGACATCATCTTTTGACTTTTCAAAAAATGGCACAACATATATAAATATTAAGATTGACCCCTGACCGTTTTTGCTAAAATAATGTTAAATGAATGAAAATTCTCCCCCAAAACAGTTTAAAATTAGCGCCATTTTTTTAACACGATAAATAGGGATTTCGCCGTCGCAGGATGATGACGTCATGTAAAGGAATTTCTCTACTGCGCAGCTTGAAAACAATGGAGGAGCTACAAACTCGATCCGTCCAATTTAGCCATTTAAAAGTTAATATTTTAGCGGATTGTCTGCAGAGAAGCCAAAGTTATTTCCAGTAAACAGCAGGTTATAATTTTTTTTCAGCTCCTGCTGGTTTTTGGAGACTTTTCACTTCATGAGGTGAGCTGCTGTGTGGAGTTACATGAGCTTCATGTGGACTAGGCAGAAGTAATTCTACAACATGTACATCGTCTCCAGCCTCCACAGCACTGAAATGGTAATATATTAGTTAATGTTCCTAATAATTATTCAACATTAATTAATAGTTTAAAAAATTAGTCCCTTTTAAAATATCTGTTAAATATATTATTCTTTTATTTTATTTTGTTTGTGTTTTCAGGTTTCCAGGTCTCCAGTCCATCACCTGAGGCTCTTCCTGTTGAACCACTAGTACAACCCAGACTTTCACATCACAGCAGGTAAGATTGCATCAACGAAAAGAATAGTACTCAACAATATTCTTTGATGTAAATCTGTTGATTTTCTGTGGTTCTGATGAGGGAAGTGACAAAGTGGATGCAGCATTCAGCCCATAATGGACCCAGATGTCCCCTGCGTCCAGACCTACAACACCTGGACATCCATGAGCGTGGAGGAGCGAGGAGGTGGTGGAGTCTGAAGAAGTACAAGCAGCAGGATGAGGAGAAACTAGACCGATGTCCCCTGCGTCCAGACCTACAACACCTGGACATCATGAGCGTGGAGGAGCGAGGAGGTGGTGGAGTCTGAAGAAGTACAAGCAGCAGGATGAGGAGAAACTAGACCGATGTCCCCTGCGTCCAGACCTACAACACCTGGACAGGAGGGTGGACGAGGAGGTGTTGGAGTCATTTTTACAGAGCTGATGAAGTCAAACAACACTTGCTAATATGTGTTAAACTCAATTTATTTTGATAATCTGTTCATATTAATGTTTCCCCAGAGGTTTTCATTTATTTGATAATATGGGATGGTTTTATTTTAATAAAATGTTTCTTTCAACATTCACCAATTTTGTTTTTACTAAAGTATGAGCTGTGAGTTGTAGATGCACGAATGAAATTAAAACAGATACACAAATATTCTCACAAAGAATAACACAAATATTCTCACAAAGAATAACTCAACACTAACAGATAATATAGTGTACTACCGTAACTTTATTTACACATAACTACAGAAACACTTGGTTCATTGTTATCCTTTTTTTTTTTTCAAACAACATGTTCATTTGAACACTCAGAAAAAAATATTAAATTCATTGATTCATTTTCATCTCAATGCTCTGGCCAGTTGTAGTATTTCTGCATATTTTAATGTCTTGATGCACAAACGTAGCTTTCTGCAGCAGTCCTGATGTTCTACAGATCCTGAAGACGTCTCCATCTGTTGTTTAACAATATCAAGGTTTGTTCTCCACCTCGGTCCACTCTTCAGGTGAAGACATTTCTGTGAATCCTCGCTCCTCCACGCTCATGGATGTCCAGGTGTTGTAGGTCTGGACGCAGGGGACATCTGGGTCCATTATGGGCTGAATGCTGCATCCACTTTGTCACTTCCCTCATCAGAACCACAGAAAATCAACAGATTTACATCAAAGAATATTGTTGAGTACTATTCTTTTCGTTGATGCAATCTTACCTGCTGTGATGTGAAAGTCTGGGTTGTACTAGTGGTTCAACAGGAAGAGCCTCAGGTGATGGACTGGAGACCTGGAAACCTGAAAACACAAACAAAATAAAATAAAAGAATAATATATTTAACAGATATTTTAAAAGGGACTAATTTTTTAAACTATTAATTAATGTTGAATAATTATTAGGAACATTAACTAATATATTACCATTTCAGTGCTGTGGAGGCTGGAGACGATGTACATGTTGTAGAATTACTTCTGCCTAGTCCACATGAAGCTCATGTAACTCCACACAGCAGCTCACCTCATGAAGTGAAAAGTCTCCAAAAACCAGCAGGAGCTG
The DNA here is from genome assembly GCA_038048925.1 of Garcialebias charrua. Taxonomy (NCBI): domain Eukaryota; kingdom Metazoa; phylum Chordata; class Actinopteri; order Cyprinodontiformes; family Rivulidae; genus Garcialebias; species Garcialebias charrua. The sequence goes on from JBBPBX010059849.1 coordinate 3,583, forward strand.
AAAAAAAATTATAACCTGCTGTTTACTGGAAATAACTTTGGCTTCTCTGCAGACAATCCGCTAAAATATTAACTTTTAAATGGCTAAATTGGACGGATCGAGTTTGTAGCTCCTCCATTGTTTTCAAGCTGCGCAGTAGAGAAATTCCTTGTCATGACGTCATCATCCTGCGACGGCGAAATCCCTATTTATCGTGTTAAAAAAACTGCGCTAATTTTAAACTGTTTTTGGGAGGAATTTTCATTAATTTAACATTATTTTAGCAAAAACGGTCAGGGGTCAATCTTAATATTTATATATGTTGTGCCATTTTTTGAAAAGTCAAAAGATGATGTCAGTGGAGCTTTAAGATGACTGTCTAAAACTGATCAAATGTATTCTGTGACCTCTTAAACTTACAATTAATTAAAACTGGTTTTGGAACTTTAAGTGCGCGTTTGTCGTGTTTTCAGCGCATCTCTCCTTCTTTGATCCAAAGTGAAACCAAACAACGAACTTGGGGCGAATAAGAAAAGCAACGCCAACAAATTTGGAGGTTCCACCGAGATGGTTGCACGCGGACAGGAAGGGACAGTGCGAGTCCAGAACACTGACCAGTGACCGGTCACCTCTACTAAAAAGGTGAGCAGTTTTCTGTTTAAACGAAATCTGTGATTGGAATTTTTATAGGCAAAATTGATTCAGTGTGTTGGACTCCAGTAAATAAGGAAATAAGACGAGTAAGTATCTGTATACGTAAAGTAAAATAATAATACCCAAGTCCCAGGTAAAACACGCAGTGGTCGAGCCTCCCAGGAGCCGACGGGCTTCTGGAACAGAGGGGTCGGGGTTCTAGGATAAATAAATAATTTATCCGCCGCCGTCCCTGTAACTCTGAGACTAAGTTTAACTGTAAACTTGTTAGGTTGGTGGCTAACGTAAAACAGTGACAATTTAGACTTACTTATAATTTGACACTAAATAAGTAAGTGCGGGACTGGGTGAGAGTTTGAAGTAAACGCGCTGACCTGTGCTGATAAAATAATCCGATAGAGTTCCAAACCTAGATCAGTTAAATAAAACAAAACAAAATTAGTCACAGAATACTAAATCTTTTTCATGTTCTAAAATAATGGGGTTTCTGGCACTGTGAGGAGTCAACACACGATCATACAAATCTTATTTTATACTCAAAAGGTTCTAAAAAAAAATAATAATAATAAATATATTTTATTGCTGAAGTTTTTCTGGCGTCAGAGTCTCGCATGCCTGTTGGAGTTGGTCTGTATTATATGTTGTCTGTCCTGTCGAAACATAAGGCCAACGTGAGTGTGTGAGAAATAAAAAGAAGAAAAAGTTCTGGAGTGGTACACGGGAAAAAGATTCAGGACGGGCTGGCTCGCCGTAAGGAACGCTCAGTCTGTCTTGACACTTCCTGTGTGGGAGGCATCCATGTGTTCACTGAGTCCTGGTTCCTGTGACAATAAAGATTAATAGGCTGTGTGGTGTATGCGTGCTTGACTGTGAGAATGAACAAAGACATAAAAACTGAAATGGAGGCCAACTTTAGCCAGAAGTGCGAGAGCGCATCATTTAAACCCATAGAAGAACAAATAAAAATTATAAACCAATCGATAACCATGTCAGTGCAAGACAAAAAACTGGAAGAACAGCTTTTAAAAAAAGAAGAAGAAATAAGTGACAAAACGAGCGAAAGTAACGTGGTGAGTTTAATTTGAGAAAGAATAAGGAAGTGTAAGGAGGAAGTAGAAAATTTTCAGAAACAAAGGAAGTAGGCCAACGCCCTACAAAAGGGGAAATACAGAAAGTTGTTGATAACATCAGAAAGCAGTTGCAAGGAATGGTTCAAACTGGTTCTGATAGCACAGGGAGTGTTTCATTTGCTAACTGTAGAGAAATGTGAGAAAACAGGAAGTCTGGAGCCCCCGCCCTATTCTCATAGCAGCATCTCGTCAGCCCCACCGGTAAAGAAGCATAATCCAAAATATCTGAAACAATCAGGAATTTTAAAACATCTGAAATAAGGAGAAAATAAGCAAAATAAAGTGGAAATCATCTGAAAAAGCTTTAATTGGCTAAAACCAGCTGAACAATAGCTAAAACAAGAGCATGGTCTTGCTAAATTAGGCTGAAAAAGTTGGATTAAAAAATGTAGAATTAGCTGAAAAAGCTGAAACAGGCTATATACAGAAATTATTAAGTTAAATACCTTTGATACCATCACATTTTCTTCTTGCCTCAATAAAAGCACTGTCCTACTTGTTATTTAAATCTAACCCAAGAGAAAAAGTTATTTAATTGTTCCCATACATATCTTTAAAAAAAAAACAAAGAAAAAAGAAAAGTAAACTTGAAAAGAAAAGTTTAATTAAAAGGACCCAACACTGAAGACATGCACAATTCAAAAACAGAGGGAGGAAAATAATAACTACTGTATTTTTCAGCCTGTATGACATATTTATGGATTTTTTTTCTTAAACTTTTCACAAGCTATCTGAGGATTAAATAATCACCACTGTACCGACAGATATACTGTACGCAGCAGATAATGCAGAAATGATGAAACAAACATTGAGGCGCTGAGGTTAGAACAAAGTTTTATTTAGATACAGCAGTTTAATAGAGTAACAAACGTAGTCTCTCCACCTCCTCAGTAGTTGGTGCTGGTTTCCTGAAACACAGAATAAACATTACATTAAAACAGTTTACACTTCTCCATTTTAACAGGATTAAATAATTTTCTACAGCGTGATTAGTGGTGCTGTTGCACAATTCGGAATGAATGTAGGTGAAATGAAAAATAGAACTTCAGCTCTGAACGTGAAGGCCTCAGGACGTGTACAGTTTTTTGAATAAACAAATAAAATATTTACGGACAGTTCGAGACAAATTGATTAGCGCCGAATGAACCTTTACGGTTTGAAGGATTGATCAAAAAGGATTATGACATTCTATCTCAATAATTTTAGGTTATAACACTTAAACAAACGGGAAATTTGGAAATTGCAGTGGGACCTCCCGTTAGCATAGCATAGGCTGTCCAACAGCGGACATTTTATAACTTTGTAACGGTAGACAGCTCACATCGGATTCGCTTAACGAAGCATACATAGTGACGTGTCGTGTAGAGAAACAATATCGACTTTAAATAATCCAAATTTAGTTTTTTAGACGAACTTAGCAGCTAACAGCAAAGCTAATGAGCCATTAGGTCCGACGTGGTTCACGAGATGTCGTCCTTATAATTTGTGTATAGGACGTGAGGATGTAGAACCGAACGCATCATACTTGTATTTTCCAATATAAGAAGCAGAGAAAGTGGATTACCAATTTGGAAGACGTATTTTTGTGAATAGTTCCAGTGAATGTACACGTCTTGTGAGCGTTGACCGAAAGGAGGGACGCAAAAGACACAGTCATTTCCTGTACAGCCTGAGTATAATGGAGACCCCTAATGGACGAAAAAAGGTACTGCAGACAGAAGCGTAATAATTTCTAGAAAAACCAAAAACAGGTCGGAGTCACTTTTATTTGTAATTTAATTTAGTCATCCAGTTGGGTTATTCGTTCTGAAACATTTAATAAAAGTAAAAGGATGCAGGTACAGATTTTAATAACTGTTTGGAGTCAGATGAATAAAAAAGAGAACAGGAGGGGCTGACAACCTCTCTCCCCTGAAACGTGTACAACACAAACAGTTAATTAACTATGCACACTTAGGAGGTATTAACACGTAGCACAATGAAACTTAAGTTTGATATTGGCTTGTATGAATTATGGACATTAAAAGCAATAAGAGGACAGATTGGGGTTTGAAGAATAATAAATAATAATAATAATGAATTTAATTTATAACGCACTTTTCATTAATGAAAATCTCAAAGTGCTAAAGAGGGAGTAGCCCTCACAATCAGGTCCTGAATAAACACACCTTTATTTTAATCGATATTTTTCTATTGAGGACATAAATTTGAGGACATAAAGTGCAATTTATAACAAATGGAGAATTGGACTTTAAAAAATCGACTAATAGTTCTATACCTGGAACAACAGGCCAAAATGAACGAGCCCATATTTTTACTTTGAATAAATGAGCCATTGAGCTTAACAATTTCAAATTGACAATTTAGGAGGGCATCCCACGGTGCCGTTTAGACATGAAAATTATACACAATACATAAATAAATCCAACGAGAGGGCAGATCTTAGAAGGCTCAAGGAATTGGCTAATTATCATAGACTGTATACTAGCAAGGTGGTCTTAGAAAACAGTACATTATATTTTCTAAAATAAAAGTAGGCTACAGTATTTTTTGGTTTCAGGGTAAATTGATTATTTCACTTTTAGGTAAGCTAATGTTTTGGATCTGTTGTGCAGATCAGATTAAAAGATGCCTCTGTCGAAGGATCATAATAAAGCTTGTTAACAGAAAATTAATTTGATCCTGTCTGTTAATGATTTTTTTAATTAAAAAAAAAAATTATGGTGGAACGGCAAGAGTGAGTCTTATGAATCCCACCTCATCCTTACAAAACACATAATGGTAAAACATGCATTAAGATAGGCCTCTGTCAGAACACATGCAGCATCTGACTTTTGAATCTTAGCTACTGTGGTTATTGATCAGATCGGATCAGATTTAATATGAAGGTGTGTCCAGAACTGGCTCACTGTGACTTCACTGAGAACAACAACAACATGGCTGGACTCATATGCAACCCTGCTCAAAGAACTTTTGAGGGGCTTACGCAAAGAACGACTGAAAACAATAAAGGCACCAAAAGAAGGGCAGTGCACTGGACTGTCATCAAAGAACAAAAGACTGTCCACAGAAACTTTCAGCCAAGCAGAGACAAAGACTTTGTCAAAGAACTGTCAAAACATGGTCATCAGACACAAATGGCCAGAATATACGGTCCGGATTTGGGGGATCCTGACGAGAATCAGAACCCAGTGAACGTCTCACTGGGGGCTGGAACAAGAGAAGGCTGAACACGTTCTCCAAACAGACAAGAGAACAAATTGTCCTGAAGTCACCCATACCGGCAAAGGCCGCACCCCATATTGATCTGTGAGGTTCTGTCAATGACTTTGGTATCCGGGGTCAAATTTACAGTTGGTATGATGCATTTTTTAAATGAAACACATAGGCACATTTAGGGCCTGCCAGCGCAGACCTCATGATTCTTAGTTATACTGTGCTCAGGTGGATCTGACGACTTGCTTTTTCTGGTTCCTGTAACTCTGTAGTGAAGCTTAAGGAAGGCAAGGGAAATGATCCTAGCTCTTGACCCTAACACGAGTTAACTTTTATATTTTTGTTTTTGCAGGTTAAAATTTATGTCTCCACAAACATTCATACAATGTTTTATAGAACTAAAGAGAGGGCAGCAGTTATCCTTGGCGGAGTGCATGTTGGGAATCTGATGTGTCACAAGGGGTACATTTTGGTAAATGATTATAACTTTAAAGAAAATGAGATGATATCGTAGATTACAGTTAGCTATATGGTTGTGAAAACCGAATTAGAGGTGGCAATAGGCTGGGGTTTAGTAAACATTTTTCTGGGATCCTGACACAAGTGCTCAGGTTAAAGGATGGTAAATTTAGACACAATTTCCAATTTAACAACCAAATAACTTTGGCGTGCAGACTACAGAATTGAAACAAGGTAGAGTTTTGTTTCATAAGGGGGAGAGGTTGACAGATGTTCCTAAAAATAGAGAGGCTGAAATTGGTCCCTAAAAATAACTAGATTGTAAATGTTTCCTAAAAACAACTAGGTTGAAAAATGTTCCTAGAAATAACTAATTAACTAATAGATGGTAAATACATTTTGGTATACAAAGCATAATAAGGATAACTGATAAATTGGCATTATAAACAAAATCCACTTGCGTCGATATTGAGGCGGCATCGGTCTTGAACGTTTTATTTTCTTTAATCATGTCATGGAGGAAGGAGTATTGGTGCAAGCATATTCCTAAATAGGAAGACAACTTAGGAAAGGGTTAGTTCATTAGTTATACAGAGGTTTTAGATTTGGAATGAACAAAATCATCACTCATACAGCATGAGGCGTCTTAAAGGTTTATATGAGCAATTAACAACAATGTTAAAGGTTTATATGAGCAATTAACAACAATGTTTTTTCCTCTGTGAAATGTGTGTGAAGCAGATCTCTAGGATGGGGGACGCCCCTTGGAAATGTTTCCTGGCCTGCAGGCTCAAACCACTCAAACCTGAAGTGGACCTGATCAGAGGGTGTTTAGGAATATGGTGGTTCTGTAGATTTATACGCAATTGACTTGACTGGACGACATGTGACTTATTGACTCAGGAAGAAGGTGTATAGAACCACAGGTGTACAATGTTTTGTGAATTATGCTCTGCCGTCGCATGCTATGTTACTTTTATGTGTGTAATTTCTGCTATAAGCTGAATGAAAAGGTACAGTATTTTTGTAAGTATGAACCGCCTCAAAAACTACTCATAATTAATAGGGATGTCCGATAATATCGGCCTACCGATATTATCGGACCGATATTGGCATAAAAATGTAAAATCTCTACATATCGGTATCGGTTTCTCTTCCGATAACAAAAGTCCGATAAAATAACTGCTGGGTTTGGCAACCTGGCAACAACGCTTGGGGTCCAGACTGAGACGTTTACCGGTGCTCGATTGGTGACAGTGGCTAGCCCACTCTTGCTAACGGTTACACTCTTCAACGCTAAATGCTAAGCGGACCCAGAGACACCAAACCGAACCGACGGCCGGGAGCTCGACTCGATGTCCGCCTAGCAGCCTAAGATGTCGGATGGACACCCAGCTAACGTGGAGAAGCAGCTCCGACAGCCTTTTTTGGATGGATGGACTCGTTAGCATGGAGCTAATGAGTGCAGGTCTAATGGCGGCGGCTAACAACAGTAACGCGGTCCACCAGAACCGAACCGACGCGCGGCGGCCGGGAGCTCGTCTCGATGTCCGCCTAGCAGCCTAAGATGTCGGATGGACACCCAGCTAACGTGGAGAAGCAGCTCCGACAGCCTTTTTTGGATGGATGGACTCGTTAGCATGGAGCTAACGAGTGCAGGTCTAATGGCGGCGGCTAACAACAGCTAACGCGGTCAGCTTGTTTTGGATGAACGGACACCGAGGAGAAACGGCTTTCGGTAAGTTTATTAAAGTAAACTCTTTTTATGGCTTCAAATGTATGGACTTAACAAGCTAACAGTCTTTCCTCTAAACAGCAGGAGCAGCACAAGGTACAGAGCTCCGACGTGCTCGGACGTGCAAACAGACGAGACAAGATTGATCAGCTCAAAGTAAGCAATTATATTTTTATTGATCTGTTTTGCACTGTACCTGTAAAGTACTGTTTTTTTTATTATAGTTATGGCCAGTTAAATGGGCTCATCAATCTTTCAGCCTAATTCAACTGTGTAAAGGACTTTATTTTCTAATCTGAAAGGTCTGGACTGAAACTGTGTGCCTTTCTGTTTTTATTGCACACCACTTTGATATACATGTAGCATCTTTTTGATTTTGCTTATATGGAGCAGGGCTGATTGAGCCGAGTTTATCATTTCAATGACTGTATGGCCAAGTGATGGGCAGCCAAGGCTGTCCATATTTGTGCACTTTTGTTTCTTTTCTTTGCAGTTTACCTCATTTCTCAAGTGTTGTTTGTACCTCATAGAAATGTGCAGTTTTCAAAATGTTATTGTTGCCAGCCACATTTTATTTAACAATGAAAAATTATAGTTGGCTGTACATTTTACTTGTTATTTTAGTTGACATTACATGTTCCAAGCACTTTTACAGCTACAATGTTTAATTTTATTTAAGTCAAATTTGTCCTAGCTATAGTGGGTATTGTCAGGATTATCTCAGGGAGAGCATGATCCAACCTATTGTTTAAGATTTTTTTTTTTTTAATAAATATGGCAGTTTTTCCATAACTTCAGTTGAAATGGTTCTTATTTTCTACAGACTGTTTGCCTATGGAATGTATCCAGTGGGGCAACACAATAAAGCAGACAAAATGTCCCTGACAGGAGATATATAATTTCACCTTAATATCGGTTTGTAATATCGGTTAATATCGTAATCGGAAATTAAGTGTTAAACAATATCGGCATATCGGATATCGGCAAAAAAGTCAATATCGAGCATCCCTAATAATTAACCCTAATGAAGATTAAGTCTCTCCCAAACCCAACTAACATGCATGATTCATTCTTTGTACTACTGATTTATAATTTATGGGGTATTGTTTGCTGTGGACATGATTCTGCTTATTATAGGTGGTTCCTGGAAATGCTCCAGCTGAGGGGGTGAGGATGGAACTCTATTTTTGTTTTATTGCACATTTCCGGGTACAAATTTTAATATAACATTGGAGAAATTGGCTTACGTTTTAGAATCTGACTTGTCAGCACCATTGTGAGTGGGTTTATGGATAGACAGTAGAGAGTAATTTAACTCACATGGATTTACCCACGTTCGGGCCTTCTCTCAGATGAGTGAATTGGGTTAAACCAAGAAGGCCCTGTTGTAGTCTAACAAGTCGAAAGTTTGTGGTTTAGGTTTTTTCAACAGATTCCAAAGGAGACAAGACCAGACAGCCCTGGTCAGTACGGACCCGTGTGGGGTCGCTGAACGTACATCACAGGCAGTGCGTGTCAATGCCAGGGGATCCACACGGTTCAGTGTGCACCTGCCCGGGAACCAGGCAGGAACTAGGAGGCCAGGCTGAACATCAAGACCTCGTAAATTGAACTTTTACACCCTGATAGACCCAAAGTAGCCGAGTATAGTTGCGTGCGGGCCCAGAAGGACTCTGTTTTATGGGGCCACTCTGTGCTGGAACATCCACACATAGTACAGACACCTAGAGAGATAAAAACATTACATATTAGAGTCTCACATAACACGAAGAAAACTCGGGGACATAGGAGGACCTCCCCGAGCAATGCCAGGGGTCTGCCCTGAGTAGCTGTAACCAGGGCAATTCCCCTGAGTACGTGTGGCACATTCAAAAAGTGTAATAATGTTTCTTTAATGATGATATAAATCTTGTGTTCTTTCTCTATTTTTGTGTGTTCAAGGGAGACAACTACCTTGCTGCTGGAGAAGAAACTTGGGAAACTTAAGGTTCAGAATTCTGCAATATCCAAAAGCGCTTACTATCATTATTATCGTTCATTGTTTGCATATATTTCCTTTATATTCTACAATTTGCATATTAATCAACTGATCCAAAATGCGGTGGCCAGACAAGAGGGTCACTATGGCAGTCGGAATAGGTGGGATAAGTATGGTAGCTTTGATTGTCCTCCTAGAACATTTCTGCGTAATCCCTGGTAAAAATGATTGCGAAGTTCATAGACATAAGAGAGAGTATGGTGCGCACCTAGGACAGAAAATCTTCAAACTTCAGTATATCACAAACCAGACTACCACTTTCACGTTCGATTTATGCGATGTAATTGATTGTGCAGGCCAGAATATTTCATTCAGGCATGCTGATGTACACATGTGTCCGTGTCCACCTACGGCTTTACAATGCCTACAACACTGCTCCAGATGGAAAAGTCAAAAGGGCCCTAGAAGGCCTTAGAACCCTCTCAAATGAAATGAAAAGCCATTCGGGTCTTGACGACCCACTGGACGATTGGCTGATAAAGATCTTCGGTCCTTGGAAACAGGTGTTCGTATCCATAATGGTATCATTGGCTATTTTCTTAGGCATACTTATAACTTGCGGGTGCTGCTATGTGCCTTATCTGAGGTCTCTGACGGTTCGACGTATCACGTCTACCCTGGAGAAGAGGGATCCCGAAGTGATGCGCCAACTGCTTTTGTTAAAAAACTAACTTGGAGGATTTTGAAAAAACTGATTGAATATTGTGTATATATGTGTCTAGCTGCGTTATTAGGTGTGTGGTTTTATTTTTTTTGGATGGACCTCAGGAATTGAGGTCCAAAGGGGGTTTGTTGTAAAATAAAATACACTTTTGTCTTCGTGTCTTCTTTTTCCTCCTGAAATCTGCAAGCTCAGATAAGCAATAGTATTTCTTGTTTACAAGACATAAGCTTTCTGACAGTTGGGGAGGGGCAACATTCTCTAAGCAGAACTCCTCTTATCAGTTGAGAGCAGGCAACGCCCAAATAAGAGTACAAAAAGCATGAGTTTTCCTCCTTCAGCAGACAACGCAGGGCGAGCCGACAGAGAACTACCCATCAGGTTGTATTTGCTTTGTCTCCATTGAAATGCGCATTTCAATGTTCTTTCTTTCTCTTTTTACCTTCCATCCTGTTTGTTTAATCCTGTTAAGATGACTGTCTAAAACTGATCAAATGTATTCTGTGACCTCTTAAACTTACAATTAATTAAAACTGGTTTGGGAACTTTAAGTGCGCGTTTGTCGTGTTTTCAGCGCACCTCTCCTTCTTTGATCCAAAGTGAAACCAAACAACGAACTTGGGGCGAATAAGAAAAGCAACGCCAACATAAGCTAACCACATCAAGACGGTGTTGCTAAATAATGGAGAGAAAAAAAACAGCTCTAACACACAGACAGTTGTATTCTAACATTGTTCTGACATAGTTTCACAAAATGATTTATGTAGAATATTTTGTTTACCGGCCAAAAGGACGACGTCTTCCAGAGCAGATCCGACCCAGACTCAGAGAGAGAAGGAGCTGCTGTGAGCTTCTCCGATGAGATAAATCCTTCACGTTTACTTTTTTTTGGATTAAGTGAAACCTGCGCGTTGCCCAAACGTCTACCCGACTGAAACACCCACTGACACAACACAAAGTAACCATTGCAATTAATTAGAAATTAACAAAAAAAACAACGTGAAAAATGGACATCTAATAGAATGCGCTCCAACTGCTGCTTTGCCTTCCTGTGGGAGGGTCAAACAGGACAATCCACAGATTGACGTCACATGGGAACTATGTATCGCTTGTTTTCGAAAAGTCAGCCGAAGAGTTTTTAACATGGAGGGTGAACTTATGGATGTTTCTCAGCGGCTTACGCGACGCGTCAGCTAGGAGTGGGCCATATCGTCTCGTTTATGATAATACCGGTGGATTTTTTGACACCGGTGAAAAAAATGATATTGCGGCATCCTATGATGACGTCATTTGACTGCGTCTAACCTGCATAGCACTGCGTCTAACCTGCGTAGCACTGAGCCATGTGAAGCGTGCGCCCGCATGGAAGACAAAAAGAGTGTTGCGGCACTACCTCCCGATTTAATTCCTAAAAAAGGAGCAACTTCTGTTGTTTGGAATTACTTCGGTTAAAAAAAGAAGATGTGAATCAGACGACCATATTCTGTAAGTCTGCACGTTGTTTCGGGTAAGGGAGGAAACACGTCGAATTTGTTTAGCCATTTAAAGCACAAACATCCTGCGCACTACGAAAACTTCTTCTTAATTCTAAAGAAAATGTGCTTTTTGTTTTACTATCTCTCTTAACTGCACATTCTTCCTGTTTAAAAGATGTGGATAAAACTATTTCTTCAAAGATATTGTTCTACAAACAGATCAAGAATTGTTAACATACTTGAAGTTTACAAAAAAATTATGTTGAGGTATTCTTTTTGCACTTGGTAGCTGATTCAAACTGTCAGACATTTTTTTATACATTTATTTATTTTGCTTGTTAAATATGAATATTTTTTTTGTATTCTGGTGACTGTTTATGAAAAATCATTTTGAAATTACACATTTGTTTGGTTGATTCAGTAAAAGGAGAAAATGTGAAATATCGTCTGTGATATCGTTATCGGGGTGTTTCAAAAAATATATTGTGATATCATTTTTTGGCAATATCGCCCACCCCTAGCGTCAGCGCCTCATTTGCCCTGTTCAAAATGGCGACGGCCACAGAAGCGAAGGACTTTACAAGAAAACACGGTAAAAACAATTGTTTCTTTGCTGAGAAAAAATATATTTCTTAGCTGACTTTTTAGCACAAGGTTTTTCTGAGCTTAACCGTTTCACGAAATGGTCAGATCTGCTGGATTTAAAAAAGTAGTTTGCCATTTGCCCTGTTCAAAATGGCGACGGCCACAGAAGCGAAGGACTTTACAAGAAAACACTGTAAAAACAATTGTTTCTTTGCTGAAAAAAAATATATTTCTTAGCTGACTTTATAGCACAAGGTTTTTCTGAGCTTAACCGTTTCACGAAATGGTCACATCTGCTGAATTTAAAAAAGTAGTTCGCCATTTGCACGTTAGCACGTTAACGCGTTAGCATTAGCTTCCGCTAGCATTGCTAATACATAAGCGCTTTTGAAATTACGGACCTGAATAAATTAATAAGCATTTTAGAAATAGCGGAACTAATTTTTGGATTAGCGCTATACCCAGCACTGCCCTAACTCATCATATGTAAAGATAGATCTTGGTCGACGTGTTCTTGAAGAACGTCGCTCCTGCTCCATCTCTTGACCACCCTCTGATGAAGCATTAGTGTCCTCCTCAGACATTTCAATTTCAAGTGCTTGATCTTCAATGTCAGTATTTTGACATGTGTCTTGGTTCTGCATGTCTCCTTCCTCATGTCTGTCGTCCACTTCATTATTGATCTCAGCAGAATCATTCTCACCTTGGAACTGGCTTTGTTCATGTACAAGTCTTCCAGTTTGTGTTTCTACTGCTGGTTGGCTTGATTTGGACTGAAAGACTAGGGCATGTGGATTGTGGCGGGTAGTCTTTTGACAAGGAATCCACGCAGAGTACTCATCCTCACTACAGCTGTCAGCATCCTCCTGCACATTGCCTTTAGTTTGGCATGTTTGTCTGTTTACTTTTCTCTTTTGGGTGTATTTCTCTTTTGGCTCTTTAGTATCTAGGCCATCAACAAGATAAGGACAGGGTAGTAATATGTTTCTGTAGCCGTGTTTCCATCAAGGTTTCTAGGTGCGCATTTTGAAGTATCGCAGCAGAAAAGCTTAATGGAAACGGCAAAATGCGAGGTTACATCCTGAAATTCGCCAAAAAGTTTATACGCTCGCTTGAGGTGGTTTTTGGGATCTTCGAAACCGAGCAGATGCGCACAACGACAGATGGAAACACATTTGCCGACTCGTGCTGCCGAAGCGAACATTCACGTCACGTGACTGATCAGCTGTTTCCGCTCCGGACAACATGTAACATCGCTAAAACTAGTTGGCATGACAGAATAAATACAACTTGCCCGATAGCAACACGTACCTGAAATATTCTCTCCATTTTGACGAGATGTGTGGCCGGGTTCTGTTTTCAACCGCTACTTCCTGTTTACTGTAGACATGCGCAGTGCTGACGTCTGACGTAATGACGCTGACGTCTGACGTAATGACGCTGTGCGTGGCTTGGTAGATGCGCTTCAAGCCAGCAGATGGAAACACTTCTGCTTCGCATTAATTTGTATTTACATATTAGCGAGATTTCAAAAATTAGCTCAAAAATCGAAATGAAAATGGATGGAAACACAGCTAGTGAAGGGTTCTTTCCTTCCCTTCACCATCTAAAGGTGTCGCCTCATAAACTGGACTGCCTTGTCCTTTACAATGTGTGTTTTGTTTTCCCAGTAAGCACGTATCTTTCCAGGTCCTCCTCTTTCAGATAGGTTTTGGACTAGTACGTGATCTCCAGGTTGAAGTTCTGAACTCCAGGCTTTTCGGTTGTAATACTTTTGTCCTCTTACACTTGCTTTCTTCATGTTTTCTTGTGCAATACTGTAAGCTTCCTGCATTGACCTTTGCCATTTGTCTGCATGATCTTGGTGAGACTGTGACTGCTTTTGTTCTTTTGGAAACAATAGGTAAATAGGTAAGACAGGCTCTCTTCCAAATAACAGAAAGAAAGGTGAAAAGCCCGTCAATTCATGAACTGTTGAATTGTATGCATGGACTACTTTATTTAAATAGTCTTTCCAGTTTGGTTTCTGTGTTTCTTCCAGTGTTCTGAGCATGCTCAGTAAAGTTCTGTTAAAACGTTCACTTGGGTTAGACTGGGGATGGTAAGGTGTCGTCCTTGAATGTTGTATCCCACTGTAACTTTGCAACTTTCTGAACAATTCGTTCTCAAATTCCCTTCCTTGATTATTTTATGTATTTACCCTTTATTTATCCAGGTAGTCTCATTGAGCCACGAGAACTCATTTTCAAGAGAGACCTGTTAGGGAGCAGATGGTGGGGGTTAAGCCAACCTCAGTTGCTCCCACCAGGACAAGACACCTTACCAGCCTACACTGAAAGTGAGCTGCGTGACAGACAAACACAGGATGCCACCTTGTCTCGTGTCATGTTTTATGTTGAGAGACATCGCAAGCCCTCTAGGAGAGAGAAAACTAATGACTCACCATCCGTCAAAAAATACCTGAGCCACTGGGAGAAGTTGACTGTGAATAATGGTGTGCTGTACAGGGTTTCCAGAGACCAGAGGTCCAAGAACAAACGTTTGCAATACGTTGTCCCAGATTCTCTCAAGGGTGAGGTCCTGAAGGGGATCCATGATGATGCTGGTCACCAGGGCCAGTTCAGGAGCCTCAGCTTGACCAGGCAAAGGTTTTTCTGGCTGAACCTTGAGAGAGATGTTAGAGACTATGTGCACAGTTGTCAAAGATGCCTTGTCAGTAAGACAGTTGAACCAGAAGGGAGAGCCCCTCTAGTGAACCTACAATCATCCAAACAGCTAGAGCTAGTCTGTATTGACTTTTGGTCTGCTGAGAACTCAAAGAACAAGTCAGTTGATGTGTTGGTTATCACAGACCACTTCACAAGACTAGCACAGGCATTTCCTTGTAAAGATCAGTCTGCTAAGCAGGTGGCCAGACTTCTCTGGGACAGATACTTCTGTGTTTTTGGCTTCCCTGAACGGATCCACAGTGATCAGGGTGCTAACTTTGAAAGCCAACTGATTAGTGAACTCCTCAGGGTCTCTGGTGTAAAGAAATCGCACACAACACCTTATCACCCGATGGGAAATGGGAGTGTGGAGCGTTTTAATCGAACATTGGGTGGTATGATCCGTGCTTTGCCCCCTGAAGCCAAAGCAGATTGGCCTCGTCATCTACAGACTCTCACGTTCATGTACAACTGTTCAACTCATGAAACAACAGGTTATCCTCCATTTTATTCTATGTTCGGCCGCACACCATGTCTGCCAATTGATGTTCTTTTTCGTTCTGTTCTTCATGACTCTGATGTGACAAGTTATGACAAGTATGTGGCAACGCTCTCCAGTGACTTGAAGGAAGCCATGGACATTGCTCAAAGTCATGCAACTAAAGAGATGGATTGTCATGCTCAAATCTACAACAGGAAAACAAAAGGATCCCATATTGATATTGGTGACAGAGTGCTAGTGGCGAACAAAAGGGAGAGAGGCAAAAAGAAGCTAGCTGACAGGTGGGAATCCACAATCTACACTGTGTTAGATATGAATCCAGAGACCCACACATACAAAATCTGTGACACTGTGTCTGGTCAGACGAGGGTGATCCACAGAAACTTGCTGATGTTGGCCAACTTTCTTCCTGTGGTGGATGTTCATGACTCACTTGATCATGTTTCCTGCGCTAGTACTGCACAGTCCTCTATGCTGGATGACAGATCTGTGGATAAATCCCTGTGTGGGAATGCAGATGAAATTGACTTGGATGTGGACCCCATAGAAAGCAATAATATCTTACCTGTTGTTGGAAGTGTGGATGATGGTTCCGTGATTGATGCCGATCATGTGGACTCTGGCAGGAGAACAGTGGAGTGGGTCACACAGCTGACTGAGCCAAGCATTTCACAAGGGGATAATTCAGAATTAGCAAGTGTGACATTTGACCATTCTTCCTCCATTGTGTTACCTGTGACCCAAGATGGTGAACAATCCGTTTCCAGCTAACCTAAAAATGTGACTGATGTTGTTGACAGTTTTAGTGAGGTATTACAGTCAGACCCTGTTCTGAATGATCTGACCAATGTACATCATTGTGGTGATGTTGACCAAGCTTCACAAACCCACGTTGGTTCTGTTGGTGACCCCTCTCAAATCAGAACAAGATTTGGCCGTCTGGTTAAACCTGTGAATAGGTTAATACAGACATCCTATGTGGATACTTTTGTCAGTTGGTTTTCTTGGTAATAGACCCTTTAGAGTTTCATTTGATGAGATCTGGTGTGATCTTCTTGTGTAGCTGTGGCTCAGTTTCAATAAAATTCAGTGGGGGTGGGTGTAACAGAGTTAAAAATATACAGTACTCTAAAATAATCAGTTACTCCACTTTATTCATGTTTGTGAATTTTATTTTATTGAGGTCTTTTATTTTGAAATGTATCAAGGAGGAAATGATGTGTGCAAGGGTGTATATTTCATCTCATTATTGGGGGGACTATAAACAAGGAAAAAAATTAAAGCAATTTTGGGGAGGTTGGCAAAGTTACAGTGAAATGTAATGCAAAATGTACAGAAGGAAGTTTATCCAAACTGCATGCATATACTATGCAGAATAATCAGCAATAATATTGATTTAAATGGCATGTATTTAGTAGTCTTAATACTACTATTAATCAGTACAATAGTGACACTCATTACTCTTATAAAAAATTTAATGTGTTCAATCTGCAGTACAATAGACGACAAATAATGACAAGTGGCAAAATGAGAATTTTGCAAATAGGTCCCCTCTAAATATTGTTTAAATTTCAGTTTGGCTTGTATTCATAGATTGCTGTGGTCAGTGTCACTGATAATCTGGTACAACACCTTCCCAAAATCTTAAAGCTTATAAAGAAAACAGTTTTCAAGGAGAAGAAATACTTTAATGCAGGGGTCACCAACCTTTTTTAGACTGAGAGCTACTTCAGTGGGACCGAGAGACACGAAGGGCTACTTGTTTGATACAAACACATTTGCATGGCTCACCTTTAATTATAGTATTAAAAATAATACATACATGTGAATATATGACTGCCTGATCACATCTGATCTGGTCTGTATTATTAAAGATTCCACACAATGATTAATGATTTAGCTTGATCAATTATTATTGATAATTAGTGATTAGAACTCTCAATCAAGAACTTGAGTCCTCAGTTTGAATAATTTTTTGGCTCTTCTGTGCAAATGTAAATTGTTCAGAGTCAGAGAGTCTTTATTGTCATTTGCACCGCATGTGGTACATGTGATGAAAACGAGATTATGTAAACAGGGTCCCAGTTACATCCAACAACAAATGCAAGAGAAAAACAGTAATAACATCTAGGATTAACTAAGAAAAACATCAACTAGTAATACACTAAGCCCTAATGTAGTAGAAAAACATCATTATAAACAGCAGCACGAACATGAGTCTGTATGAGCAGATGGTCACAGATGAACACAGCAACAAGAAAACAGATCAGCATCAGCATGATGTGATATTTTGCAGTGTTTATTCTTATTATTTATTTATTCATGAGTCTAACAGCCTCAGGGTAGAAGCTGTTCCTCAGTCTAGTGGTTCTACATTTGATGCTCCTCAACCTCCGTCCTGAGGGGAGTGGGGCAAAGAGTGAGTGTGCTGGGTGAGTGAGGTCTTTCATGATGCAGGTGGCTCTTTTCCTGCATCTGGAGGTGTAAATGTCTGTGATGGTGGGGAGACTGACTCCAACAGACTTCTGTGCAGCCTTCACCACTCTCTGTAGAGCTTTCCTCTCTGCAACTGTGCAGCCTCCATGCCACACATTGATGCTGGAGCACAGGATGCTCTCCACTGCACACCTGTAGAAGGAGGTGAGGACTGGGCTGCTCAGACCAGCTCGTCTCAGCCGTCTGAGGAAGTAGAGTCTCTGATGACCTTTCTTGATCAGGCTGGTGGTGTTGTTGCTCCAGCTGAGGTTATCATTCAAGTGTACACCCAAGTATTTGTAGCTGGAGACCACTTCCACTGCAGATCCACTTATGTTCAGTGGGGTGTGGGTGTGTTTGTTCCTTCTGAAGTCCACAATCATCTCCTTTGTCTTCTTCACATTCATGTGAAGGTTATTCTCTTTGCACCAGCT